>ML781116.1:409209-444352 GCA_009831015.1 Picea engelmannii | reverse complement strand
GGTGGTATGTGGCACGTCACGTGGATCCTCATGGTTGAGGAGAAATGATTTTTTGAAGATGACAAAGTGAATTGTACATGTAGGCCCTGAAGATAATTAAAGAAAAGAATTACAAAATAAGAAAGTGTCAGGTCAGCCCTAATTTTAAAAGGAAGTGACATAAATGGTGTATTGTGGTGTATTGGTGTAACTCTTATACTATTGTTCATTGCTCATTGGATATAATTGAATGGTTTAAGTTGAAAAAGGTTTTAAATTGTACTTGATACTGATTCACCCCCCTCTCAGTATCAACAGTTTCCTTTGCCAGTCAGTGTGATCCTACTAAATAGAATAATGTGGCTGAGAAATCAGACCTTCACAATCAAAACATAACTCCTACCACCTTCAGTCTGGAAAGTGAATTGGACAAACTGCAAATACCTATTCCTCTGTCAGAATTGATGAACAAGAATGATTACCGATCACAAGTGATCAAATCCTTGAATATAGAACCAGGAGTAGGCATAGACACTATGAACATTGTTGATGACCAACAATAACTATTGTTTGGTCCTGAAGTTGAGGGAAAATATGAAGGTGGTTTTGTTCCTCCTTTTTACATCAGTTTAAATATTCATGATAAGACATTACACAATGCCATGCTGGATTATGTTGCTTCTCACAACCTTATGCCTAAGACTATGATGGAGAAATTAGGGCTTGATATCACCAGGCCTTACAAGGACTTATACTCCTTTGATTCAATTAAAGTTAAATGCATAGGTCTGATCAAAGACACGTGTATTACCTTGACACAAATCCCAACCAAAATCATGGTAATGGATATTTTAGTCGCATATATTCCTCCAAAGTATGGCATGCTGTTATCCTTATCATGGGGTGCCAAATTATAGGGTACCCTACAGCTGGGCATGCACTATACCATCATTCCTTTATTTTGTCAATAGAGAAGATTGTATAGAGACACATTGATGAAGTGCATGGTCAGTAGTCAAGAGAAACCACACAACTAATCTTTATACTATGTTCATTTTGATCTAGACTCTTGTATTTTATATAATTATGGTGACATGGATAATCAAATTGCACAATTGGAAGATGATATGTATAACCTGGAGGAAAGTAAAGAAACCCTTGAGGAAGATAAAAAAGTGACAATACAAACTGATGAACCGATAGAACATCTTTGGAGTTTAGATTTCGATGGTGTTGACAGTAAAGAAGGATCTCGAGATGGGGTGGGGGTGCATAATCCAAAAGCAAGGTATTTAGAAAGCCATTCTTATAAATTAAATTTCCAATGCACCAACAATATGGTTGAGTATGAAGCATTAATGCTTGGATTAAAATTATTGAAAAATAATGGTGCCAAAATAATTTCAGTAAGAGGTGATTCTAAACTCATAATTAAACAGATCAAAGGTGAGTATTCTTCCAAACACCCAAGGCTGAGGGCCTATATAAATGTTGTTTTTACAATTGTTTACTGAATATGACTTATAGTTGATTCCCAGAGGCCAAAACATACTTGTTGATGGATTGGCTACTTCAACGGCCACTTGTAAAATACCTTTCCATCCAAATCACCAATACATAGTGGAGGTGAAATGTAGACCTACTGTCCTAGACAACATTAGGTACTGGCAAGTGTTTGGTAATGATGAACATATTGATGATTTCCTGCAATCCAAAAATGAATTTGAGTGTGAAAACATTGATGTAGATAGTGACAATGAAAGTGTAAATAAAATAGATTTAGAAGACATAAATGAAAAAGAAGAAAAATTGTATTTTTTTCATTTAAAAGATAACATTATGCCTAGAGGGTTAGTCCCATTGGAAGAACTGTTTGATTTCAATGATGTAGCTAAAAAACAAAAAATTGAACCTACTGGAAAACATGTTGAGGAATGTAATAGAGGAACAAATGAGGAACCAAAAATGATTAAATTATCCAAATCTTTACCTCCTACCCAAAAACAAAAATATATTGAACTGTTCAAAGAATTTGTAGATGTTTATTCATGGAGATATGAAGACTTGAAATCTTATGATACCAATATTATATAACACAAAATCCCTATAAAATAAGATCATAATCTTTTCAAACAAAAACTTAGGAGAATTAACCCCAAGTTGATGCCCCTAATTGAAGAGAAAATTAAGAAAATGTATGATGCTAAAATCATTGTCCCTCTAAGGTTCTCAAAATGGGTTTCCAATCTAGTTCTTACCTGAAAAAAATTGGAGAAATTAGGCTCTACATTGGTTTCAGAAACCTCAATAAAGTCTCCCTTAAAGACAACTATCCTCTGCCCAAAATGGATCATATTTTATAGAAGGTAGTTGGATCCAATAGAAGCTCTTTATTAGATGTATTTTCTGGCTACAACCAAGTCTTAGTCCACCCTAATGACCAAGAGAAAACAATGTTCACTACACCTTGGGGCACTTTCATGTATGTGAAAATTACTTTTGGTTTAATGAATTCTAGTGCCACATTTAAGAGAGAAACGAACATTGCTTTTGTGGATAAACTTGAAGATTTATTGTCACATATCTAGATGACATAATGTTATATTCAAAAAATGATGAAGAACACTTACTCCACCTTAGAAAATGTTTTGAAAAATGAAAGAAGTTCATAATCTCACTAAATCCCAAGAAAAATTTGTTTGGTTTAGAGGAGGGTAAACTGTTAGGGAACATTATATCTAAATATGGAATCAAAATAGACCCTAGCATAATTGAAGACATCCAGAAGATAGACCATACAAGACACATAAAGGAATTATAGTCTTTCATAGGGAAAATAAAATTTCTGAGAATATTTATCCCTAATTTGGAATAACTCCTCAGAAACATAACAAACATTCTTAAAAAAGATACAAAAATAAAATGGAACACAGAAGCAAAGCAGTCCTTTGATCAAGTGAAATAGGCCTTGACACAAGCCCCTGTACTAATCAATCCTGATTATACCAAATATTTCCTCTTATTCTCTTTTTCCTATGAGCATACCATTGCAACAGTCCTCTTGCAGAAGAAAAGTGAAGGCCATGAACAACCTATAGCATTCTTCAGTAAATCATTAAGAGATGTTGCATTGAATTACAACATCATGGAGAAACAAGCTTTATCTTTCGTGAAAGCAATTAAGGATTTTAGAGTATATATTCACCACTCACATATTATTTCTTATGTCCCTAATGTTATGGTGAAATATCTTTGACCCAGGACAATGCAAATGGAAGAAGAGGTAAATGGATTGTTGTGACCCTTGAGTATGATATTGAGATCAAATAAAGCAAGCTTGTCAAGGGTCAAGGATTAGCCAAACTGATGGTTGATTCAAACTTTCATGCTTTGGATATTAATTTTCTAGCTGCAATTGATGAACAAGAAGAGCAGGCAACTCAACAAGTCAAAGAGGTTTTCTCAAACTCTCCCTGGTATGCATACCTTATTTATGTTTTACATCATCTACAAGCTCCTCCTATTTTGACAAAAACTAAAGATAGATTTTTGAAACTTAAATCTTTGAAATATTGCATTTTGAATGAAAATATGTACTGGAAAGATGTTGGAGGTATTCTTCTAAATTGTTTATTGAAATATGAAGCTAACAAAGCTTTGTAGGAGTTCCATGAAGGGGACTGTCGTGGACATTTGAATTGGAATACTACTGTCAATACAATTCTTAGAGTTGGTTTCTACTAGTCAACCTTGTTTGCAAATGTCCACAAGGAAGTGACCCCCTATCACAAATGTTATATCTTTGAAGGCAAAAGAAAACTTTTGCCTCTACCCTTGAAGTCAATTTCAATTGAAGCTCAATTCCAACAATAGGGTTTGGATTTTATTGGAGAGATTCACCCACCTTCATCGGGCCAACACAAGTGGATCCTCACAGTCACTAATTATTTCACCAAGTGCATTAAATTTGTACCCACCAGGAAATCCACTGATGTTGTGATCATAAATGTTTTGGAAACTAACATTCTTTCTATATTTGGATGCCTCGAGAAAATTATCACTGACAATACAGTAACATTCAAATAAAAAAAGATGATAGAATTTTGCAGCAAGTATTAGATCACCTTGGGACACACTACCACCTATTACCCTAAGTGAAATGGGTTAACAGAGTCTTCAAATAAGAGTTTGGTCAACATTATCAAGAAGATGTTGAAGGATAAAAAAAAATCGTGTAATGACAAGTTGGTACATGCACTTTGGGTAGACATGACTACTACAAAGAGGTCAATTGGTATGTCTCCATATCAGTTGGTCTATGGAATGGATGTTGTCTTTCCCACTTCTTTGGGTGTTCATGTTATGAAGTTATTGAAGGAAGTACATATAGAACCAAACAACATCCAAAGTAGAATCAATCAAAATATACATCTTCAACAATCCATAGAAGAGGTTTATAACCAAACTCAGATGATTCAGGAGAATATCAAGAAAATATATGACAAAAGGACCAAGGCTGATGACTTCAATATAGGTGACAAAGTATTGAAATGGGACTCAAGGAATGAAGAAAAGGGAAAACATGGAAAATTTTAAAATCTATGGAAAGGCCCATTCATAATCCAAGCCTACAGAGGAAGCAACACATTTTTAATTAAGGACATGGATGGAGCAGATCTGCCAGGAGGACCTATCAATGGCAGAATTCTCAAGCATTATGTTTCATAAGAATGAAGATCTCTCTCACTCATCTCATTGTAAATACCATTTGTTACTTTTATGTCAGGTGTGGGTGTTTTTTATCAAGTGGTTGAAGCCCAAAGAGAAGGCCCTAATCCACTAATCAGGATCACCAGATTTACAGTTAGAATAAAGGAAATCAGGATGCAAAAAACATAGTGGAGAAGAAGATTCAAGGCAGCAGGTAGTTGGTTCTTGGCATCTCACAAGGAGAGCACCATCCCCAAGTGGAGCCATAATTATAACCCTATATTTCATAGGATCACCTAGTGATTAGAATCTCTTCCTCTAGTTGTATTGTAAATAATGTTTTATTCTGCAAATGATTTACAAAAGAAAAGAAAAGAAAAAGAAAAAGAAAGAATAAAAAATATGAAAAATGAAAAGAGGGCATAAAAAAAAGAGAAAATATAAAACCCCATGAAAATAAATTTGGTTTGACTCATATTGTATAATCATGATCAAACCTTTAAATTTATGTTGATAGGTTAGTGAATAAATTTGGCCAAACAGTCTAATAATGGCCAAATTGGATAGGTTAGTGAATAAATTTGGCCAAATAGTCTAACCTTGGCCAAATATATTAGGTTAGAGTAATTATTAATTCAACAGTCTAAGATGGATTAATGTGTTATTTGATTAGGCTAGGAGTTAGGTTAGTATTGTTCCTTTCAATAAAATTTGTAAAAGGATTGATTAAATACCCTTTATTTGAGTTAATTTGATGTGTTTACCTTAGGAAATGAAACCTTGGTGAAAAAATAAGGGAGGGGGAGATAGCGCTACCCACAACATGATTTTTATCCTAAGTTTTATCGGGGATATGACCTTTTGTCATTATGTGACTAAAGGGTGCATAGATTCCAACGGTTGATCAAGCAACGCTCAAATCAATGACCAACAGTGTTTTTTGGACCCCCCCCCCCCCTGNTTTAATGGTGGGGGGGGGGGTTCGAGAAAAGTGGTTTTCCTAGCGTGGGCCCCACACAACATGTCAGATTCACATCTTATCGGACTCCCTCCCCACTCAATTCCACTTTACACCTATGACCCCCTTTGGGAACCCACCTAACCTCTCATCCAATACCACTCACATCACTTTTCCACCGTACCCCACTAACTCCCATCACACTCACACACGTCATACCCGTTGGCCAATAAATGTTATCCCTCATGATCATTATTCGTTGAGTCACCACCCGCGCCATAACAAACACCTCTCGACATTGTTTAACCCTATTTATTCACCATTTCCATGCTATTCATTGATCCAGATATTGTTGACACTGTGTTGAATCCATTTTTCAAGCTAATCATCACCAAGACACAACGTCGACAGGTGCCATTAATCTGAGTAACTACAATCATCATTTTTTCACCTTCATATCTCTGTTAGCTATGGAACCCAAAACTAAACCCTCTTAAACTATCAAAAATATGTTTCTTCCTCCTCCCATCGACCTGGAGCGCGTTCCCTTAGCTCACATAGATTACAGAGTTACAAAGTCGAAGTGTGAATTTGATTTTTTTGAATTACACTTATGGATAAAAGACATTTTCTTGGATCAAAGTGATTAAATTGGACTCTGGGAGTCCAATTTACCCTTATACATGTTTCCCCCAACCCTTCATTTCCCTGAATTCTCCATGAAGATTCAAGTCCATTATCTTCCCGGCCAAAGGGCAATCATATCCTTGTCTGGTGAAACCATGTTCACCATTACCCCTGAATCAATAAACCAGATGTTACAGATCCCCAAAATTGATTATGCCAACCCTTTCTCCATTGAAATCCTAAATGACCTCTATCAGAAACTCTCCTTCCCCCAAAGAGCCCAAATCTTCGAAATCTTTCTACCAGAATATGTGCAGTTGTTTAAGAAAAAACCTCCTTATCCATGTTCCATTTTCTAAGTCAGGGTCAATCAAATCATTTCCACCCTCTGCTACCTCCTAGGATATTTTTGTGATGAATGGGTAGATCAACCTATCGTGTGTTTTCTGTTCATTTTCTCCACAGAGGAGAAAGCTACAATCCATTTTGATTTTAGTCATTTTATGGTTGACAACATACATGAACAGTTCTTCAAATTCTCAACAAAAGGAATGTTCAGGTATTCCTCAGTGTTGGTGTACCTGTTCCTTTTATTTCAGGCAGAAAAATTATCCTATGCTCTCCAGAAATTAGATCAGGAAGGAAACCCTCAATCAGTGACTTCTTGGACCTCACTAGTGAGGAAAAATTCCACTGAGTTCAACTTTAGAGACTTCATTGATCAATTTTATCATCTAGTGGTGTGCATGCTCAACAACATAATGGAACCAAGAATCAATGAAGAGGTCCAGATAATTCTTCACTACTCTGACTTGGCCAAGAACTGGTATATTTACCATAACCATACTGACATCATAATATATGGATGTGAATTTCCACCATATAAACTGCCAAGATACCTCCCTGTTAGGATCTTTTCATTGGAATATATCAGGAAGATGATAAAATCTAATGACATTCATTTTTTCTTAGCGAAGAAGAAACAATAATTGAGAATAAATAGCCAAATTGGTTCTTTCATATGCAGAAACAGAGCTATAGGAGAAGAGGCTAACAACCTCTCGAAATAGATGAAATTTAGTCTAAGATTTGCATGGAATTATGACCCATTTGGTATCATATCAGAACTCAGGGTCAAACAAAAGAACCCTCCATATTCTCATGCACACAAACCTAAAGTAGATAAGTATATGAATCATACTGAGTGGTAAGAAAATACATTGTTGGAGATAAAAGAACGACCCCCCCCTTGTCAACATTTCACATACCAACACTCCTCAGGTACAAACGGAAAAACGAGCCAGGAAAGAGGTTTCACTTTCAGTCAGAGAGGTGTCAGTTGAATATTTTCAAGTTTAGAGGAAGAGGGCTAAGACTGGTTACACACCAAACATGCTTAAAGAAGGAGAAACATAGTCCACCATAGTCATGGAGGGACCACATTCCTCAACATTCTCAATCAGCCAACACATAGTGTGCACATCTTCATCCAAAAAAAAAACCAGACACTACTCTGTCAGATGAGTCCTCTCATGAGCCAACAGGGTCAAACATCTTCGACAAATACATACAAATCAAGCAGAGGAATGAACTTCTGAATAGCAATACATGTGCTCAGTTCTTGAAGCATACCTCTACTGCCCAATATACGTTACTATCAACATTTGACACAGAGAAGGGAAGAATGAAAATGGCATTCTTACAAGCACAAATACCTCACCTCAAGACAACAACTGACTAGAAGAAAACCTATTTTGAGTTTGATGTGAAGGAGGTCCATCCAACTAATCAAATGGACATGCATAGGAAAATAGGGGAGATGATTTTCTCCACCTTGACCAATACATCATTGACTGCTGCAAAATTGCAGGTGTCTTTGAATAATATCCAATCTCAAATGAAACTAGAAAAGATATCCTCTTTGGCGAAAGAAAATAAGATCAAATTCCTAGAAGAGTTAGTGTTGAATATTGGATATGACCCATCAAATTTCAAGGTAGTTGAAGAATTGTTGAAGAATAAAACTATTGATATAGTCTCCTTGAGAAAACAACTAAAACTTCTAGCCACTAAGGATACACAAGCAAAGGAAATGGTTGAAAGTGAAGGCCACAAAGAGGAGATGCTAGAGTTGATAATGGAGCATAATGCACAGATAAAAGAGATGGAGGTTGAGTTAGACAAATTGGTCAAAGAGAAATAACATAGTGTGCAAATGATTGTTATTCCACTAGATGCAGTTCCTCTCACAAGAGTTAGTACAACAACAACAACCACAATAGAAGATATTATATCAACTATCCTAGTGAAAGTTCCATATGCTTCTAAGAAGCTGGTGAAGTCTATGGAAGACATGTCCCTTCAAGGGGAGTAAATCAGAAAGTTGAAAGAAGAGATAAAAAAACCTCCAAGACCTGAAGTCCATGTTTCAGTCCAACTATCATGCATAAATGCATAAATCTAAGAGACTCAGTAAACAACTATAGAAGTTGCAAAAGGAAACTTTCATGGCCAAAACATTATCTGAGGCCAAGGAAAACATATGTATGGATATCAACAAATCCATGGTAGAGATATGGCCATTCATACAAATTATCTTTGAACAACATGAAATGGTACAAAAGTCGAGAGAAACAATTGAAAAAATCAAGGAAGAGCTAGGAGAAAAACCTACAGAGGCCACTGAGCTCATCAGGTTCCTCAAATCCAAGAACAAGCAAGAATTGGAAGCATTAGAGATTGAAGATAGAACATAAACTATCCTTAAGGTCAAGAAGGTCTTGACCAAGAAAGGATTGATGTTGCAAATGCAGGAGAAATATCAGGTAATGGACATTGGAGTGCAAATATTTTTCAACAAGATTGAAGTACTTCACAAGAAGTGCCTCCTTGGAATGCTGGTAATAAATGACAAGCTCATTACTCTGTCATAATACAAGCAAAATATCAATACAGTTGAAAAGGATGGTTCCAAATTTACAGGTATACAGGGACACATTACTGGCAAGGCTCTCCTAGAAACATTACAGTTGGACATTAGCATCCAACATGAGATAAAACACATTTTCATCACAAAGCCCACTTTTTCCAAGTAAACTAAGATGGACGAGATATACAGAAATTTACTCAAGGTTTCCATCCCTAGTAAAAAGAGATGGGAAGATTTGTGTTATTTACTTGAGTAAGCGTGATGTGGAGTCAGCATGGAGCAGACAGTCAAGTCAAATATTATGATTCAACAACTTCTTCCACAGAATCAACACCAAGGATCCAAATAGATCAACAACATTCCTATATTTTGTAAATTAAGATCTAGTTGGTTAGATGTTTTCTCCATAATAACCTGGTCATTTATGACAGGTTCAGATGTAAACTATTGTATAAATGCTTCTTCCTTTGAAGTATTGAGGGTTGATTTTTTCACCCAAGGAGATATTTGTGTAATTTTTTCAAAAGGATCGACCAGTAATAAAATAGGCCAATTTACAAGATTCTTGTGTCGAATTGTTGGTGACGTTTCTCTTTCTCTGTTAAATGTTTTTCTATTCTCTGTAATCACTTATGCTTTTCAGATTCTAATCATTAAAAGGAATTCAATAGAATATAATTTATCTTGTATACTTTGTCTTTGGTCTTTTAATGGTCTATATGTTATTCATCCGATATTAAGTAAGGAATTTCTTAATTGCTTCTTTGCTTGGTTGACTTTCTCACATTTTTTTTCCTAACCATCTCATTTAATATTAATAGATCCAACAATTTTATTGTCTTTCCTTGCGAAGGAACCTCATAAAAAGATGCATTAGATTCTGATATTTAATACAGACCCCATAGCCCAATGGAATTTTAATTCATTTCTTCAACCAACTTTTATAAACAAACAAACAAACTCAAACTATATTAACTAGACTAATATCTAAAAACCTAAACAAATCTAAATCATACAGAGAGATCCCTCTCTGAAACTAGCAGGGATAGATCCCAGTTTCAAAAGTGGTTTTGATAAGTTACCTCTGTCAATTTCTTCTACCCTTGACAACCTCTGGGAATTACAGAGTGCTAACACTACCATTGGAGAAGGAGCGCTCTACTTTTCTTGAGTTGTTTGTCCAGTTAGAAACTAAGGTTTATCTGTTAGTTCTAGACTAGGCTTGCCAGAATTATTCTAAGTAAAGGTTAGTGTGCTCGAGGGTGGCATATGTGAATTCCTATGGTTGGGTGAAAATGGTGTGACATTGTCTATGATTAAATGAGCATACCAAAATTTCAACATGGTGTCAGAGTTGTCTTCCTTCATAATAGTCTAACTATTGGAAGGAATATCCTCAGTTTCCCCCATTTTCAAGCTCATTGAGCACTTAATAAACTCACTAAGAAGGTCTCCTAAGTAGGGCACATCTTGTCCCTGGATCAGATCTGCAAATTTATGAAGTTGAGAAATTAGGGTTTCCTCATAAAACCATAGGTCTACAGTGCCATTTGTAGTTTCAGTGCCAGTTACTTCATGCTAATTCATTCATGCAAGTTGCTTTGTGTGAGTTCCAACACCAGTTTTAGTTCCAATTGCAACACCAATTACAGTTCCAATTGCAACGCTAGTTGCAGTTCTAGTTGTATTTCCAGCACTAGTTGTAGTACCAATTGTAGTGAAAGTTTCTATGAAGTGTTGGGACTAAGTTTTGGTTTTCCTAGTGCACCATACCTGAGAAAATCTCCAGCTACCTTTATATTACAACTTGGAGCACCTTTGAAGTTTTAAGGTTCATCATTGCTTGTCGCTGCTGCTAGATGATGCCATTACCTATCAATGTTTTCAAAGGTATGTACTTATATATATATTTAAATTGTATCACTATTTTGAGTGTGATTGTGAGAGAAGGGATCTCTTACAATCATAGATACAGAAGGATCTCAGAACCATCACATTCAAAGGAACAATGCACTCTAGGTTTGATTGTTTTCATATGCCTCTAGTTTTTATGGACTTATTGTAATCTTATGAACATCTAGTTGTATTTCGATCTATTGAAGTTATAGTAACCTCTATTCAAAGTTAAAGTTATAATTCGACTCTAGTCAAAGTATTGTATTGATTAAGGTTGAGATTTTAGATTTTATTTGCATTATATTCTCTAACTCAGATTTATGTCAAGAAAGCATATTGTCTTAAGTATAGGGGACATGTTGAAAATAATACTTGTCATCTTGAGTGAAGGAGACTCGAAATAAAATCAACAACACTCGTTCTTGAAGATAAGACTCTAGGTTCTAGGTTTTCTTGATTAAATTAATAAGTTTCCAATTTGCACATATCAAGTTTGATAATTTCTACATTACTATTTATGACAACGATCCTTAAACGATTCTATTACTGCTAGATACAATGAATACTTGGCAGCATGTGAGTACTATTGATATAAAATCTTATTGTCCTTGGTCACAAGATGAACTAACATATACTTTAGGAGATATTTCTTGTTTTTCTTCCAGGAAGGCCACCTTGGTAATAATATGATGATTACCATGAGATTGCATTTTATTCTTGTCGACATAGATATGTTCTTATGAAAATGCTATTATACTTTTTTTCTTGTTTTCTTGTTCCAAGAAGGTTACCATGGAGGAATGATTGATCACAACACTAGAATAGTGTTGTTCCTATTTCTTATTATTGTATTTTTATTTTGGTTCTTGGTTCAGGCAGGTCACAAGAAATAGCTCTAAGAAGGATCTATTGTGATTATTGTTCTCGTTCTTGTTTTTATTATTATTATAAGAGTATTATTCTTGTCTATTGTTTTTACCTTCATTGTCCTTGTTTCGGGAAATTCATGGGTGATAACTATGAGGAAATCTATAGTGATGGTTTCAGGAGACAACATATTATATGGTCTCTAGCTTGTGACATGGAGTAGACTATCTAGATAAGAATTTGTATACACGACCGTATACATCCATGTACCAAAGAAGAAGAAGACGAAGAAGGGTACTTTTGCGAGATACATAGTATCTCATATGGATATTGAATGTAAGGGGAAGAAGGATCCAAATACGACTGAAAAAATCCCCCTAGTGCAGTTGATCACTCTTAAGATCATCAGGAAGAGTTATTAGATCTAGAAGGGCCTACCCAGAATTGTTGGAGTAACCAAGAAGATATTAGTGTGGTTCCATGAAACTTTGCATTATGCAACATTGATGAGCCATATCATGAGGAGTAGATGGCTCCAAAGATTATACAGACTCAAAGGGAGCCAAGCTTCAAATGGAGAATGGAGACTAAAATACTTTCATATTTAGATGGAAGAGAGAGGCTTCTTCCATAACTGAAAGGTAGATGCCATGAGTTGAGAAGGATAGATCAAAGCTTCAGAGGCTTTGAGGAGATATGAGATATTATGGGAAGATTCCCTTTCTTCAGTATACTTTTATACAATGATTGAGGAGGAATCCAGTCAGAAGGATTGGTATATATATTTTTTCCTTGGTTCTGAAACCATAAGGGAAGTCAGTGGTGAATTCCAAGTTGATATATAAGATCAATCGTGTTGCTGATAAATATCCTAGATATGTACAAAGCCTGATTTGTGTCCATAGGATTCTCCCAGAAAGAGGGAGAATACTATGATGAGATACTTGCTCTAGTATATTTCTACTGACGAATATGTAGCAGATACCTTGACCAAGCCTCTATCAAGGACAAGATTTGAGTGGTCCAAATTTTTTTCTCCAGTAGTGAGAATTGATGTATTCCCCAGTAGATGAAAGTGATGTGATCCTTAATAGTGGTAGCTACCCCAACGTAGGTTGGTATGCTACTCCAACACAGGATGGTATGTTACCCCAACGTAAGTTGGTATGCTACTTCAACGCAATTTGTTATGTTACCCCAATGCAGGTTGGTATGCTACTTCAATGTAGGCTGATATGTTACCCCAACATAGATTGGTATGCTAATCTAACACAGGTTGGTATGTTACCTCAGTGCAGGTTGGTATGCTACTCCAACATAGGTGTGTATGTTACGCCAATGTAGGTTAGTGTGATAATCCAATGCAAGTTGGTATGTTACCCCAACATAGGTTGGTATGCTACTCCAACACAGATTATTATGTTACCCCAATGCAGGTTAGTATGCTACTCCAACGCAGGCTAGTATGATATCCCAATGCAGGTTGTTATGCTACTCCAAAGCAGGCTAGTATGATACCCCAATGAAGGTTGGTATCCTAATCCAATGCAGTTGGTATGTTTCCCCAATGTAGGTTGGTATGCTACTCCAACACAAGTTGGTATGTTACCCCAACACAAGTTGGTATGTTACTCCAATGTAGGTTGGTATGTTAACCCAACACAGGCTGGTATGCTACTCCAACAAAATTGGGCACACTACTCTAGTGAAAGTGCATAACTTCTTATGATGTATAGATTCATGAAATTCAACAAGAAAATGGCCAAGGTGTGTAGAAGCACAAAAGAAATGATGATGATGATCATGACAAGATGAATACCTTCTTCGTTAAGAGGGAGTGTTAAATTTTTAAGTCAGATTATGTGTGAGATGATGAGTTACTAGTTTTATATGAAATAGATGTCGACTTATAGTGTCAGAAATGATTCCCAGTTAGAGTTTCTATGAGTAACATCGAAGGTTACTAACTGGAGTTCCAACCAATAGTGTTGGAGGTGTTTTCCAGCTATATGGATAATGTACAAATATGATGGTGATACTTGATCTATTTGATCATATGATAGCCTGTGTGGCTATGATGATGCTACCTGTAGACCGGTCTGCAAGACCATGTGAGTCTTTCCCATGCCATGTGAGATGGATGGATGTGTTTAAGACCAATACATGAAGAAAATCTTAGTTAATACATCCCTAGATAAGAGGGAGGGTTGATATTTTGGTAGCTGTGAGAGGTATTAACCTCCACGTGTAACCTATGACTCAGAATAGAATATTCTGGAAGAAAGTGAACCATTAAACAGATGTGTGGAAACCATAGAAGACAAGTCATCATAGAAGAATAAATAATATTATAATATTGTCTTCCATAAATACAATTCGTCTCCACAGGAAAAAGATAAATAGAAAATATAATTACCATAAAGTTAGGTTGTCCCAGCTAGAAAAGTCATCGAACAAATTAATATAAATAGAAGACATTTTAGCTCATTTGGATACCCAGTCAGAGAGGAAGTCTTGTGGAGAGTTGAAGTTGTAGTTGCAACTACATCTGTAAGGAGGAATAAGGGTGTATGGTCATCTCTTGGTCTTGGTCTCTCTCTAGTGCTATCAAGTAATTCTCTTGGTGATTCTCTTGGTGAAAATCTTGGTGATTTTATTTCCAAGTATGGTGCAAGGTTGAGAGAGTAGTGTAGTTGAAGCTACTACAGTTGTGTATGGCAATTATTCTATGGATATGGAGACTCTGTCTCTTGTGTTCTACCATTGGAGAAGGAGTGCTCTATTTTTCTTGAGTTGTTTCTCTAGTTAGCAACTAAGGTTTATCTATTGGTTCTGGAGTAGGCTTTCCAGAATTATTCTAAGTAAAGTTTAGTGTGCTCAGGCTTGGCATATTTGAATTCCTATGGTTGGGTGACAATGATGTGAAATTATCTATGGTTAAACAAGCATACAAAAATTTCAAAACAATGTGCAGTCGAGATGTGGTCTTCAGATAAGTCGGAGGTAAGTCTGAGACTAAGGAAATTGTTCAAGCCGAGAATAAGCTTGAGACAGTGCGGTTTGAAATGAGGAAGGAAGAAGATGATTTAGACGAGTCAACTGGATTAGAGGACATGATGGAACACCAAAATGTGGTGGTAAGGAGGTTAGAAAGAGTAAGAAAACTAGTCGAAAGGTTTTTTCCACCCAAATTTTGTTCGTCATTCGTGTTAACTGCCATCAATGATGATCCCAAGTCAGTCGGTGAGGCAGTCGACTTGGAAGAGGGTAAACTCTAGAAGGATGCCATGGTATAAGAGATGGAATCATTGCATAAGAGTGAGACATGGGATTTATTCAAGTTACCTAGTGGAACAAAATCCATCGAAAGAAAATGGTTATTCAAGAAGAAGATGAATGTCATAAGTCAAGTCGAGAAGTTCAAAGCTCAACTAGTAGAAAAAGGATATTCCCAAATCAAGGGAGTTGACTTCGATGAGATTTTTTCCCCTGTTGAAAAATTAAATTCCATTAGAGTACTAATGTCTCCGCCTGCAACCTTTGATCTGGAAATAGAAGAGATGGATATGAAGACAACATTCCTACATGGAGACCTAGAAGAAGAAATATACATTAAAAATATTGAAGGCTTTGTAGTAAAGGAAAGCAAGGTTTGGTGTGCAAACTGAAAAGATCCCTTTATGGTCTAAAGCAATCACCAAGGACGTTTTACCAGAAGTTCGACACATACATTCTTAGTTTGGGATTTGTGAGAAGCAAATTTGATCATTGCATATATTCTAAGGAATAATATGAGTGTTTCATATATGTGTCTTTGTATGTCGATGACATGTTGTTGATTGGAAATAACATAGACGCAATAAAGGAGGTGAAAAATCAGTTATCCTCCAATTTTGATGATCTGAATTTATGAGCGGAACGAAATGAATAAAAAATAAATACAATAACACACAAATACAGAGAACAACAACAGATATCCAGTGAAAAATAAATTCTATTGAATAAATAAAATAGGATGAAACTATAAAATTGCAGAACTGAAAACAACTTTCTCGAATGGTGGTAGCTATCTCTGATAAGAGATGTGGTCTCTACAAGAATTCAACTGAGCATAATGATTAGAATGAGGCCCCAAAGGACTTTTTAAAATTACTCATGAATACTAAAACCATAAACATCCAAAAACCTAACCCTAAGAGATGAAACAACAAAAGTTATGTGGGCTCGATGGGTAAGTTGGTACCTCAAATTCCTAGGGTCGTAATGTTTTCATACAACCTCCATTTTAGGCGTTTGATAGTGCATTGGAAAGGTATTTTTCATAATTACACATTATACTATCAAACTCTGACGCCATCTACAATTTAACTGTGGAAAGCCAAAAAAACACTCTTTAGAGCCCTAAAATGGCCCTGGAAGAACAAAAAGATGGACTGACATGAAAACTTCCAAAATAATCCAGTTGGATTAGGTGGGCGGCTACTAATATCCACCTGAAAGTTGTGTAAGGCATCAGATATCCCTAAAAGTGTAGAATACACAATTACAAAGAATTACAAAAGAACGTTTTGAACTAAAATTTGTCAAGAGGATCTAGTTGGAATAGGTGGGTGGCGACCAATATCTACCTAGATCAGTCCTACCCCCTTAGGAAGCAATGGTCTCCATTTCATTGAGTTCCCCCATCAGGTGAGGAAATTTCTGTTGAATTTGGCTTCGAGTGAGCCACTTTCCATGGTGTAGGATTTTCCCTGCCTTGACAACTCGATAAAGTTGGATCCTCTGTTGGCGAGTGCCCTCAACCTATGTTTCCACTATTTGATCACTGTATGCTTATTCCAGGTAGTCATAGTTGAGATTTATTGGTGTCAACTTTTCCGCAATCTCCGAGGTGTCCAATAATGGTGGAAAATATGGTCAGAGGAGGGGTCCACATTGAACATTGGGTGCAAGCCAAGGAAGGGGGGAGTGTTGACCTAAAATGAATTGTCACCCACAACCTTGGTGAAGGTGTAAGGCACATAGAGAAGTGGATAGAGCTTCTAATGGAGCTCTGCAAGGCATTATTTCTACAAATGTAACCAAACCTTGTCTCCCACCCAAAATTTGTGCGGTACTCGGTGTTGATCATGGCACTACTTTTACTTAGCATTGGATTTCTGCAAAATCTCATGGACTTGTTGGCGGATGTGATGAATCCACTCAATGAATCAGGTGGTTTTGTCAGCCTCAGAATGAACATGGGAAGAATATGTATTTGTGGTTGCAATAGGTAGTGCAACATCAATGGGACTCAAGGGTTGGAATCCTAGCCCCACCTGAAAGGGGATATGGTCAGTGGAGCTATGGAGATCCAAGTTGTAGTTGTGTTGAACATAAGGAATACTCTCATCCCATGTACATGGATGCTAATATTTATACATGCGTAGGTGTTATAACCCTAATTTTCACCAAACATGCTTACCTAGCATAAGGCCATCTCATATTCCTTCTTTGCCAAGCCACCACTAAAGAGCTCTTCTAAAAAACTCCATTTTTAAAGGCCTACGTACCCTGCTCCACTACAGCCCGCGTGTATCTACAGTGTCCCCACTAGCTGACCCACTACAACCCGTGTGGACCTTCAGAAGCACGAAAAAAAGAAATTTGTTGATGGAGCACACAACTTTGGGAAAGTTAACTAAACCTTTCGTCCATGCATGGCCGATCATTCGACCAAATACCTAGCTCCTCTTAGCCTATAAAAAAAGGGTTAGGGGTCCCATTTGAAAGGAGGAGAATCATAGTAAAGAAACTATACCTGATTAAGCATTCCCTTTGTCCCAACCTTTATCCATCCTTGTGAAAAGAGAAGTATAGAGAAAATCAGTTGAAAGATAGTGGAAGAAGAGCCCAGTACCAGGATCGAGGAGTAGTGGCTGACTTTATCATTGTAAGGTATCATTGTGAAGTTAATAAAATAATTGCTTTTCCCGTCCCTCCATATGAGATTGTCATTATTGGAATATTGATTGTATGATTGATTAAATATCTAACCTATTAGTTCATAGATCAAATGAATGTGGAGTTCTTTGTTTGTCTTTAGTGAATGCAGGTCAGCATTGGGAGGAGAGTTGCAGTCAAAGAACGACCAAGCGTGAAAAGGGATCGACATCAAAAAACGAAAAATAAGGTACGTCAACTTAATCTCTTGAGCCTTGTATTTACATATGAGTAATGGGGTTTAGGCATGGGCTGATGGTAAAAATTAAGAAACTTTAGGTCATTTCTACATGCATGATAAAACCCTTAGTGCTAGTCCATAGGATGGATTTCCCACCCACAACATAATTGGTGACCATACTAGGGATCTCTAGGGTTTCTGGGAATGTTTTTTCTTAGGTATTTTTAAAAACTGGTTTCATTCCTTGTTTTTAAAGTTTTTGCAAAAGTCTAAGCTAACAGAGATTCTGGTATTCCATACCAGTTATCTATGTTTCTTTGCTTGAATGAATTTTTTTTTTCAAGACCCATAGAGGTACACGCGGCCTGTATAAGGTCTACATGTGTGTACCTGCGCCCTACCTTCCCACAGTCCGTGTGTACACGCTAGTTGAGGAAGTGTCATTTGCGTGTATGATTCCAAAAAATTTCTTTCAGAGAGGCAATCATCCTCTCCCCTATCAGAAATAATCCTTTTTAGGGGTTTTCTGGATCTCTTTCTAGTCTTTGTTGTTTTCAGTCTATAGCTTAGGTTTCACCTTAGATTAGTTTGTTCTATGAATTTTTCCTTGAATTGTTTTCTTTTTTTGTTAAAGTAAGTGTCTGAGTCTTCAAGAGATCCTGGTTCTTAGTACCAGTAGTCTCTGCTTGGGATGGATTTCTTGGCCTTTCATTTATCTTAGAGTTTCAGAAGTACACACCACGTATATAAGGTCTGCACGCGTGTACACGTGCCCTGACTATACACAAATCACATGCACACACTTGTTGTTGAACTGTCAGCAACGTGCCTGTGGAGAAAATTTTTGTTTAAGGTAGGCAGTCATCCTTTCCTTCGACAAGAATTATACCTCTCAGGTTTTTGTGTCTCTATCATAGCGGTTAGTAACTTAGGTTTGATCACAACAATAGATTTTTCATTAAGAAGTTTTCCTCAAAATTTTATTTTTATAGGGTTTTTAGACAAGTGTGAGAGTCCAGTTTTAATTTGCTTGTGTGTTATTTTTAAAGTGACTCTTTGCGATCTGCGCTTAGGCCAAAAGTTTTCTTGGTTTTTACTTGTTGATATTTTTCCTTTTTGCTTTGTGATCATTCAAATAAAAAAAAAACTTTTATTTCGTTCTTTGGTTAAATAGTGTTGGTTTGCATTAGTAACCAAGGAAAAGTCTTTGTTTTCATAAGTTCTTGACAATTTACTTAGATCATAAGTATCTCGTAGTCAAGTGAAATCCTGCTTTGAGTTTGTTGTTTAAAGATCTTAGAAAATTTTTAGTTTGAAAAGTTGTTTAAGATTTGAGTCAAGAAGAAGTTATTTTGTTTCCATCTTTCTGTTTATTTTTTTTTCATCTTTCAAACATCACTAGTTTCACTTTCATAACCTTTGACTTAAGGCAAGCCATAAAAATTAACGCTAAATCTAAAATTCATTAGAATTTTTATGTTTGTAGGGTCAACCAGCTAGTTTAGGGTTAGGGCTTTGAATTAGGTTGGAGAGGAAACTCTTCAAGGCCATTAAATCAAACATTGGAGTTTGAGTTAGGGAGTGTCAAAGTCCAGTATCATGAAATTTATCTGGGACCCCCCTCTAACACAGGGGATAAGAACGAGGTTGCATGTGGAAAGGTAGTGGAGATAACCCCTCCAAAGATGGACCAATCGTAGTGGAGAACACATATAGAGGGCTTGTCTTGGGATTCCGTCGATTGCATTTTCCACAGAGCTTCGTGGGTCTCGAATCTGTTCAAGGTCCTCAGTTGTCTTTTGTACCACTTTCCTTTGATACCCTTGACAGGTTTCAAGATCGATACCCTACTCATTTTGTTCTACCCGACTTTCGATTGTACTTGCCTGGTGACTGTTCGTGCATTGGCAACCTAGTTGCCTATCGTTTTTAGAGACATACATAGGTCACTGCAGGGGTATACCATGGTACCTAGGAAAGACATCGGGCCACGCTTTGCAGAGTATACCTGGAGGGTTCTTCCGTTTTCGAGTTGCACTTGCACCGATAAGTTGCTCTAGTGTTGGTTGGTGTAACTGTTCTTCCAACTAGTTAGTCATTTGCTTGATTTTCCTTTAGGAACTTTTTAGTGTGTGCTATGTGCTCCCTAGTTTTCCATAGTGAGATATTCAGTCATGTCTTTGGGTCTCTAACCTAGGGTGGTATACCGCCCACTCCGTCGGTCACGAGAACTTTTCAGTCTTCCGGTTAAGAACGTGGAGCCACCTCTTTATAGGCGTTGTTTGGTAACATTGGTTCTTCAGAGTCAGTGTGTTAAACTTTTACGGATTTGAACGATCCCGCAAAGGGAGAACCTGTGCATAATATCTTCATGGATAAAGTTCCCGACAATACCAACCAAGGAGCCCCTTCATAAGGGGATTCTTGTGCTTTTCCATTCTTCAGAAATGTTGGTGTCCCTTTGATGGCCACTTTGTACATTCCTGGGTTGAATGTGCGACTACTGGTTTGGTTGGGTACCATTCCAAATGTCCCAAATGCTCTTGACGCTTCTCAGTTAAACACTTTAATTCATGGTCACACTATTGATGTTTCTTCATCAACAAATTCTTCTCCTCCTCCTTCTCCCACCTTTGGTGAAAGTACAGTTACTAGTAACCGAAAGTCTAAACCAAATAGAAAGAGGAATAATAGGAGGAAGAAATCACCAACCTCTGAGAGTCATGTTGGAGATAGGTCGATAACCTCTGCAAGTCACGTTGAAGACCAACACCCAGCCTCTGCAAGTTATGTTGGGGGCACACACCCACCCTATACAAGTTATGCTAGGGGAAAAAGTCCATTCATTGCTAGTCATGCTGGGGGCATTGATTCTGTTGAGAAACCTAGACGGATAGGACGTAAAACTAAGTTCCCTTGTAAGATTTGCAAGGGAGATAACCTTACTCATTTATGCCCTGGCCTTCCAGAGGTACGAAGATTGTGGTCCCTGTCTGCAAGATCTTCTGATTCTGGGTCTTCTGCGGTTTCCTCACAGTCTATGCAGCCATTGGTTGCGAAAGTGGTCATGTCGATGTAGTCATCGGTTGATCCCACTCCTCTTTTGGTGGGTGAGGTGCCTTTAGACCTTGTAGTCTCTTAGCCTATTCAGCCATTGGTTGAGAAAGTGGTCATGCCAATGCAATCAACGATTGATCCTACTCCTCTTATGGGGGGTGAGGTTCCTTTAGACCATGTAGTCTCGCAGCCTATTCAACCATGGGTTGTGAAAGTGGTCATGCCGATGCAGTCATCGACTGATCCCACTCCTATTATGGGGGGTGAGGTGCCTTCAGACCATCTAGTCTCGTAGTCTATTCAACCATGGGTTGTGAAAGTGGTCATGCTAATGCAATTATCGGCTGATCCCACTCCTATTTTGGGAGGTGAGGTGCCTTTAGACCATGTAGTCTTGCAGCCTATTCAACCATTGGTTGTGAAATTGGTCATGCCGATGCAGTCATTGGATGGTCCCACTCTTCTTTTGGGGAGTGACATGTCTAGCAACTATGCTTTTAGCATTTCCGGTTCAGTATTTTTAGAACAAGGGGGAATTCCGCTTACTCCAAGAACACCCCCTCCAAGCCCTAGGATGGTTTCCTTTGATTGGAATGACCTTGTTGAGCCTCATCTTCCTTCCTCCACACCCTTTCAAATAAGGGTTGAAGTTAATTTAACAAACATTTATCAATGTATTGTGGATGAAGGAGCCTCTGCAAGTATTTTATCCTCCTCGGTTTGGAAAGTCTTGGGTTCTCCCAAGCTTGTGTCTACTTCACATGATTTGTTCTCTTTTGATAGATGTGATAGTGAATATTTGGGGGTTCTTCCTCAATTTCCTATCTCGTTTGGTGGGAAGATTGTTCGTGTTGATGTTATAGTGGTGCAAGGCCCGTTAGATTTCAATATGCTTCTCGGGCGTGATTATGTATATGCTATGAATGTTGTGGTATCTACACTCTTACGGGTGATGCACTTCCCTCACAATGGAAGCATTGTCACTATTGACTAGATGGAATTTGATAATCACCATCCTAATTCATCATTAGTTCAGGCTTCCCCTTTATATATTCCTAGTGTTCATGTAGACTCCACCCCGCGATGGGTTAATTATGTGGCGTCTTATCCTCGGTGTTTAATTGCTTCTGAGTAGGAACCTGTGCAATCATGTTTTCCTTCTCAAGCCTTGGAATCAAAAATTGATCCATTGGTGTATCCAATGGGGGCATGGGAGCCCTTGATTCCCCCTCTTGGTCCAGGTAGGCTTGAGTATGCTTCTAAGTCTGATATCGTTGTTTGTAGATCCTTAAGCTCTCATGCTCGTGACTCTTCGCTAATAGACTCTGTCAGTCCTAGCCAAAACCTCCATCATCATATGGAGTATGGTCAATTTACTTCACCCGTTGGGACTATCGACCCTCGTTTGCATGATTTCTCAGATTTTGAATTGCCTTCAGATAAGGCTATCCTTGAATCCATGACTACAGTTTCTATACTGCGGGAGGACTTACACTATGGTTTGTGTTTTCTTCCCTTTTGGGAGACTTCCCAAGTTGACTATCAAAGAGACTCTTGGTCTGAGCCTAACAGCGGGCTCTACCTGAACCAGTTTCATACATGAGTTGTAGCCCCCTTGGAGTCTTCTTTAGGCCTTTTATAGACTCCCTAAAGATGAAAAGATTGTCGAGTGACCTTTTTTCTTCACACTCGTTAAATTGGTCCAGAAGAACATTCCTTACACGGGTCTTCTTTTAAGCCCTTTTCAGACCCTCTAAACATGAAAAGATTGT
This sequence comes from Picea engelmannii, assembly GCA_009831015.1. Classification (NCBI taxonomy): domain Eukaryota; kingdom Viridiplantae; phylum Streptophyta; class Pinopsida; order Pinales; family Pinaceae; genus Picea; species Picea engelmannii. The sequence continues at coordinate 421,394 of ML781116.1, read as the reverse complement.
TGAGTGATCTTGTGGCCTTTCATGCTCGTTAAACTAAAATTTGAAGTCATGTCTATCCAACGGTAGTTTACCCCTTTTTCGGTCTGGACGGTCAACTATGCGAACAAAGGTATACTCTAAGGAACTTCAATTCTCTAGAAGAGTACTCTCAGGTATAATTTTAACCCTTTTTCAGGCCTAAGGGACTAAATTTACGAAAAATGAACCCCCATGGAGTCCATAGTTAAGCTCTTTTCAGACTCCCTATAATTGAAAAGATCGCCGAGTGAACTTATTCTTTCACACTTGTTAAAAAGGTCCAGAAGAACATTCCTGACGGAGTCCATAGTTAAGATTTTTTCAGACTCCTTAAAAATGAAAAAATGGCCAAGTGATCTTGTCTTTATCACACTCATTAAAATGGTTTTGAATAGACATATTGTAGGTGCTAGTTTACCCCTTTTTTGAACAGACTAGGCTACCTTCGAAAAAGGTACCCCATTGGAGTCTCCTTTTACGTTTTTTCAGACTCTCTAAATATGAAAAACCATCGAGCATACCTTCTTTGGGCTCATTAAAATTACATCGAAGGACGTTACCATTGTGTGTTTTATTAATCACATTTTCATACCCGCGTCTTTGGCCTAATGCCGGCTCCATGTTGCTCCCAATTGAACCATCTGAAGCATGCCTTGTACGCAAGCCCTGTATCACTTTGCCTCTGCGTCTTGACACCTTTGGCCCTTGGAGGATTTTTCCCGAGTGTCCTTTTCTTGCATATGTCCCTTTGCCCTGAGCATCCCTATGTTTCATGCGCTTGGAACTAGTATGTTTGCGACACTCGATCCTCCTTTGTAATGTAGCATTCTTTTATTCTTTTTCAAGCTTTCCAACATTATTGAAAAAGACAAAAAAATCAAATATACCCCAAAAAGAGGAAGGGAAAAGTATTTTCTTTTTATCTGGCAGCACAATGAGTCACCCTTGGACAAAGCACATCCTTTTGTTTGTTCTTCAAGCTCTGGGATTTAATATGACCTTAGGAAGTTGTTCTCGCTACATAGAATTGTGTCCTCCTTCATTTGGTTATTCTTCCAAACATATGGAGAGTTTGCGTTGCCTCTTGCATCGTGAACTTATGTCAAATGCCATGCTGCCTGAGTCTCATCATTTATCGTGCTATTGCCCAAGGGAAGTTTTACCAAGCCTAAGTCAGCCCCTTTTCAGTTTGTCTCTTTCCGTCATGCCCGATCATCCCGAAAGTCCAATCAAGTCTTTGTTTGAAATCAATGAAGCCTTCAGTATGATCATCAAGATCCTCTAGTCCATACCCGACGAGCCATCGAATATCTCTGGGTAGTGAAGCCGTACACTCATATTACACTCCTACCCGAGTTTTGAAGATTTTGAAGTTGTTTCTCGAGCTCTGAAGACCTCATCTCCAACCATCAGGCCTTATCAACTTCTAGAAGATGGATACTATACATGTATATCTTTTGATTTTGAGATGTAGATCCGTTGTGAATTGCTCATGGATACACTTTATATAGCTATATGAAATGGATCTGCAGTGTATTTGATTAGTATCCATGATTTTATTTCATCCCGAGCATCAGAGTTGGACCACTTTTTATGGCAGTCATTCTGCAACTTCCCTTGTTTTTATATGAAATGTAAAGGCTTGTGATCAGTGTGGATGACTGTCTCCTTTCCCAAAATGTAATGTTTCCATTGATGGAAAGCTTGCATAATGGAATACATTTCCTTGTCATAGGTGGGGTACTTCCAAACAGTATTTGAGAGTGTCCCACTATGGTATTCTATTATATGACTGTGCTAAGTGAGAATTGTCCCCACATCATAGTTGGATGCACTAGTCGCAATATCGAATGGTTGTTGCAGATCATGTAATGAGAGTACTGGAGATGAGCACAAGAGATGCTTCAGATCATCAAATGCTCATTTTTGTGCCTTCCCCCATGTGAAATTTTCCTTGCCACCTCCCTTGGTCACTTGTCTAAGGGCCCATGCAATATGGGAGAATCCCAACATGAACCATCGATATAAGTTGGCAAGTCCCAATAAGCTCCGAAGCTCGGTTAGTTTGGTCGAGGTTTTCCAATCTCAGATGACTTGGATATTATCTGGATCCACATGTACCCCTTATCATTGAAAATGTATCCCAATTATTGGACCATGTTCATGCCAAAGGAACATTTTTCCAAGTTGGCATATAGCTTGTGATGTCGCAGAGTGCTCAAAACCTATTGAATATGTTGCATGTGCTCCTCCCAAGTTCTATTGAAGATGAGGATGTCATCTAGATATACCACCACAAAGAGTTGGTGAAGGGTAACAATACATCATCCATCAACCTCATGAAAGTGGTTGGTGCATTGTTTAAGCCAAAGGGCATGACTAGTCATTCAAAGAGACCTTCTTTAGATTTGAAAGTTATCTTCCATACATTAGTCGGTTCGATGGGAACCTGGTGGTAGCCATACTTTATTTCAATATTGCTGAATAAATTCTCCCCCTTGAGTTGGTCAAGAAGGTCATCAATTTGGGGAATTAGATATCGATTCCTGATTGTGATTTTGTTTAATGGTTTGTAATCAATACAGAGCCGCCAGGTCCCGTCTTTCTTCTGCACTAGTACAATTGGGCTTCCGCAAGGGGAGGAGTTGGGTCTAATGTTCCCCTTTTGAATCATCTCTTAGATATGATGCTTGATTTCATCATTTTCTATCAGCGAGTGATGATATACTGGTCCATTAGGCAAAGGTGCACTGGGAGTTAGAAAAAATGGATGTTTGACTTGGCAGTGCATTGGTACCTCAGAGGATGAGGATAAGATGCCTCTGTACTATTTCACAATCTCATCCACTTTATTCTGCTACAAAGAGAGGCTCCATGTAGAGGCCATAGATATGGAAACAACCTTATTCTTACCGTGAGAACAGATCACAAATAAGAAAAACTTCTTGGTATTTGAAATGACCTTACTGCATTGCTTAGTAGAGATTAAATAAATAACGGTAGGAGGTGCTACCTCTAGTATCCTATACAATTGTCTACCCAAAGTAATAATAACACTGTAGTGTCTTGACTATACACATATTTTGCTTCCACAAATATGGCTATCCTAAAATAACATCACAAACTTCAAGGGGAGAAATATCACACAATACCTTGTCTTTGAAGGGATTGATTTCATAAGGCAGACAAAACTATTGGCTGATGCCAAGATCTCTTCCTTGGCGAAGCCAACCGATGGTGTAGGGTTGCGGGTGTAGTGTCATCTATAGATCCATTCGCTTGATGAACTCTACTAAGATAAAATTATTTTGACTACCTCGATCGACAATGAAATGAAGCGGAGCCCCATTTACCCACATCTATAAGTGAACGAGGTGTTCCCTTTTCTCTAGTTCTTCTATTTTTCTTGGCCGAACTTTGTTGGTAGCGATAGTGGCACTGGATTCAACATCGATAATATGCTTCCCTCCTTATGGATTTTATTCAGATTCAGAATCTACCTCTAACTCAGAATCTTTCATATCGACTGCTGGTGATTTATTGGAGCAACATTCTTCGGTGTTGTTCCAAGGTAAATTATGGTATCCACACCACTTTCCTGTGTCCTTCTTCAACTTCTCATTACCCTTCTTTTGTTGCAGCTTGGACTAGTTGTCCTGAGAGTGTTCATATTTTCTTTGTCCATTATTTTATGGGTTGGGTCCACCGTTTCCCTGCTTCAACTGTGAGGAGTTTGAATATCCAACTCTCACCTCTTCTGCTTAAATTTTCTCTCAATCTTGACAACATATTTATAAGCCACACCTAATGATGCAATGTATAGAAACTTCATTTTTTTTTGAATGTATCTATGCAGTCAACTCTATTATTTGAGCACTAGATGTCATTCAGGGTCTTTGATGCACAATTTGGTGCACAAGGTATGGAAAATATTGGTGAAATATGGTACTATTTGGTCACTTTCTTGACGCAACGTGGTCCATCTTGTGTATTGGTACTCATAGATTCCAATAGGGTAGTATTATTCTTTAATGGCATACCTGAAGGAATCCCATATAGGAGTGACTGCAAATATTGTAAATTTCTCTATGGCCCTTTTCTCAGAGTAAGTATCCCACAAGTCCTCAACATGGGGGATGGCCTTAAGGAGTGGAAACGTAATATTTTCCATGTTGGAAAAAATGTGGACCGAAAAATACCCTTTGAGAATATTCATCCATTTATCTACAACATCCACATCTATCAGTCCTTCAAATAATGGAATATTGAAATGTACTTGTACCTTGAAGGGGGTTGCATGGTCGCTTGAAGAAGATGTGTTTCATGTGGGAAGCCACTGAAGGATTTGTGCAAATTTTTCCATCATTTTGTTCCTTTGTTGCACAATGAATTCCTTGAGAAAAAAATTAAAAGGATATCTCGCTCCATCATCTTTATTCTCGTCCCCCATGGGTTTTTGTTGGGATCAGTGCAACCGATATTGCAAAGGCTCGACTGGTTCAAGTCCCAACTTCTTGTACTCAGATATTGTCAAGGACATGCACAAAGAAAAATAAATGAAGATAAGATCGCTCTGATACCACTGATATGGATTTATGAGCAGAACGAAATGAGTAACATACTAAATACAATAACACATTTATACAGAGAAAAACAACAGATATCCAATGAACAATAACTTCTATTCAATAAATAAAATAGGTTGAAACTGTAAAACTGCAGAACTAAAAACAACTTTCTCGAATGGTGGTAGTTATTTGTGAGAAGAGATGTGGCTTCTACGAACATCCTTCTAAGAAGAATGATTACAATGAGGCTCCAGAGCCTTTTTTAACATTAATCATGAATGCCAAAACCCTAGACATCCAAAATCCTAACCCTAGGAGATGAAACATCGAAATTTATGTGGGCCCAATGGGTAAGTTGGTACCTCAACCAATCAGGTTCGTAACATTTCCATACGACCTCTGTTTTATGCGCATGATAGCCCATTGGAAAGGTATTATCGATAAATACACATTATGCCATAAAAATATGATTCCATCTATAGTTTGACTGTGGCAAACCAAAAAAAACATTATTTAGGGCCCCAAAACGACCCTATAAGCACATAAAGATGTACTGACAGAAAAATCCCCAAATAATCTAGTTGAATTAGGTGTGAGGCCACCAATATCCACCTAGAAGTTGTGTAGGGATTTAGACAGCCTCAGAAGTGTATAATCCACAATTACAAAGAATTACAGAATAATGTGTTGAACTAAAAACTTACAAGAGGAGCCAGTTGGAATAGGTGGGTGGCCACCAATATCCGCCTGGATCATTCGACATGAAGGATATTGGTGTAGCTAAATTCATTCTAGGAATGGAGATTAAGAGAGATCGAGCTGCTAGAATGCTCTGGTTGAATCAGATGAATTATATTGAAACAATTATGAAATGTTTCAACATGGAGGATTTCAAAATGATGAATGTGTCAATTCTTGTGGGAGCAAGGATAACTGCTAAACAATTTCCAAAGACAAAGGAATAAATAGAGTACATGGCATGTGTTCCCTATGAAATTGGTGTTGGTATTCTGATGTATTTAATGGTATGCACTCAACCCAACATTTCCCATGAATTGGGAGTGTTGAGAAGGTACATGTCGACACCTGGAAAGGAGCATTAGACAACTGTCAAGAGATTATCTAGGTATTTGTGTGGAACGAAGGACTATCCTATGTTCTACCAAGGAAGACCTAGAGGTGACACTAGTAAATTAAATGTACATGTATTTTCTAATGTTGACTGGGCTAGAGATATGTATTGATGAAGGTCGACCAACAAATATCTATTCAAGATGTTCGGTGGAGTAATAAGTTGGATAAGTAAGTGACAAGTGGTTGTATCCTTGTCAACAATAGAAGCCGAATACATGGCGGACACTCATGGAATAAAAGAAGCAACATGGTTGCAAAGGATGTGTCAAAGCGCAATATTTCTGGAAAAGAACCATACTTATCATTCAAAGACTAAGAAAATTGATGTACAATACCATTTCGTAAGAGATATGGTGGAAAGTAACAAGGTTATATTGGAGAAAGTAGACACATTGGAAAAAAAAACAGACTCGTTGACCAAGTCTGTGAGTGTTGTGAAGTTCTCTTGGTGCAGAGAGGCAATGGAAATTGTAGCACTTAGTCCATGAATGAAATTTTAGGAATCTCCTGGTTTCATCAAAGAAGACACCAAGTGGAATAATGTTGGGTTGTTATATTCTTTGTATTCAAAGTCTAGTTGAGGTGGATCAACTGACAATCAAAGTTGAAGTGGATTGACAACAGATTGAGGGTCGAGGTAGATCAACAAAAAATTGAAGGTCAAGGTGATTCAACTAAGTAAAGGCGAAGTTGAAGGTCGAGGTGGTTAGACATGGTAAAGGCATCGACAACAAGTAGAAGAGTTCAATTGATAAGAGGTTGACAGCCAGGCATGTGGAGATTGACTGGATACCGAATGAAGGTCGACTAGTATTTGAAGCGTAATCTGACTTGGAGTCAATTGTAATAGAATCTCGATATTCATGAGATTTGTAGCCAATGGTATGCACATATTCGTAACCATTTTTGGGCACCATGTCTTTATGGTTTTTCCTATTGTAAATCCTATAAAGAGGCATGTTGTAAGGTTGTAAAGGATAATCAATGAATCATAGGATAGCTAGTCTTTAGAGAAATATTTAGATGTAGGTTGTTGGTCATGCATATCTAAGCCATATTGGCTATAAGGTTGTTCTTACATAGGCATGGGGTATGATGTTGATTGTGTCTTAGGTGTGGACCAAGGTTAGAAATGTAGGATTGTATTCATATTGAATGAGACAATAAGAGAGAAGAACACTCAAGGAATGTTGGTTTTCCTAGTTTGGGTTTCCAGGGTAAAACTTTTGTGTACCATGTGATTGCTTTGTCATTTGCATTATTTATTGAATTCTTCTTCTCTTCTACTAGGTTTAGTGTGGAAGTGTATCTCATTTTATGACAGGAGGCGGATTCTCTAGTAATTAGGTGGGAGGAATTTAAAACCCTCATCAAGTCCAAATTCTACCCTATTAGGTATGTAGAGGACCAATGGATCCATTGGAACTACTTTAGGTGGAGGTTGGGACAAAGTGTATAGGATTACACCACTGAGTTCAGAAATATGTCCATCATGCTAGGTATCTCTCCCAAGAACCCAAATGCACCCAATTATCTAGGGGTTTACAAAGTCATAGACACTAGTGAGTGACTATCTTCAATCCAAGGAAAATGTATGAGGCATGTGTACAAGAATTGAACATGGAAAACAAAGTCCAAAAGAAAGGGTAGCCAAGCATTTCCAAGAAAAAATATCCCTTGGAATATTCCAAGGAAGGGAAGCAGAAGTGGAAAGGGGTGGAAAGATAAGAAGACAAAAACTACTACAAATTAGTGCAAAGATCCCAACAACCATTGCAATCATTGAAACATTGATGGCCACACTGAGGAAAAGTGTTGGAAACTACATCCAGATCTGAAAGTGAAGAACTGCAAGAAGGATGGAAAGAAAAAGAACCTTCTAGCCATAGATTCGAGCAATTGGGTTGAAAGTATCTCTGATTTGGATGAAAATATTTTATGCACATCAGTGAATAAATATGTGAATATACATATCCTTCACCACTAGGAAGAGAAGGATATGCCCAAGCACTTCCAAATCAAGATTCAGGTTAAGAATACCAAGATAGATTCTCTATTCGATTCTAGTTCATAGGCTACTATCATAGCATTGGATCTGGTCAACAAGATTCGATTGGAGGTTCATGGTCATCCTAGCCCCTATGTATTGGGTTGGGCAAACAAGGATCCAGAGATCAAGGTAACAAAGCAATGCAAGATTAAATTTGTTGTAAGTGTTGATTTTATAGATGAAGTAGAATTAGATGTAGTACCACTGGATGTATGTGGAGTAGTGTTTGGAATCCCCTACATGTATATGAGGGATGTTATATTCATGTGGAGACCCAGCCAATACCATCTCATCAAGGACAATAAATCCTTCATGATCAACACACACAAAGGAAAATAAAAAGTTTCATTGGTAAGTGCCAATCAAGCTAAGAAATTGATTATTTCTATAAAGAAATATGTTTTACTTTTCCTAAGGGAAAACAATTATGGTGAAGAGTCATTAAAAATGAATAAATCCATATAAGAGTGTACAAAGGAGTATAAAAATGAATTGAAGGAGTTTCTAAAGGCATACATGGGAGTTTTTCAGAAGCCTAAATGGATACCACCTAAGAATGAAGTGGAGCATGAAATCCAATTATTGTCAGAATCCCCCTTGCCAAATATTAGGTTGTATAAATAGTATGTTCTGGAAGAAAAAAAATAAAGAAGCAGTTGCAACAGTTATTGGAGCAGGGTGCGATTCAACCAATTACTTCACCTTGTGGGTCACCCATCATGATTGTTCCAAAGAAGAATGGCACTTGGAGAATGTGTATCGATTACAGGGAATTGAATAAGATTACACTAAATAATTAGTACCCTCTACCCAGTATCGATGATATGTTGGACTAGCTACATTATGCCAAGTAATTCACTAAGATGGATTTGAAATCAAGATATCACCATGTACGATTCAAACATGGGGGATTCAACTTGTTGACCAATATCTTATCACATTTATTCATAAAGGGGGTTTTTAAATTATGAAAAATAAACTCAATATATTGTAGGTATTAGGGAAGATGTGGGGTCTCAAGGAATTTATAGGCATTGGCGGGTATAAAAATGGGTATGTAGTAAAAATAGGGTTTTGTTTTATTGGAAATATGTATTGGGAGGGGGGTTCAACAAAATGATTTTGGGATATATTTATCAATATATAGTGAAATTAAGGGTATTATTTAATAACCCATGAACAAAGGAGCTATGTCATAGGTTCATTGAGTGAATACCCCATGGAGTCAAAGAATAATTTACCTAGAATATTTCCTTCAATACAAGAAAAGATTTGTACGAGTTGTTGGATATGGACAACACTCTTATAAAAGAGTAATCCACACTTCTAGTGCTAAGTCACCTTTTGAAACTTGCTTTGGATATTTTCCACTTTCACCCTTAGATATTGGATATGGACAACAAGGATGAGTGAAGGAGGAAATCACATGAGATGCATTAAAGAATAAAAAAATGTTGAGAAGGTCAGGCATATTCATTTGCAAGTACAAGAAACATTGAAAAAGTCATAGGAAAAGTACCAGGCTAGACATGACTAGCACAAAATAGAGAGAACATTTAGAGTGGGAGACAGAGTATGGTATTTATTGGATCATTATATTATTTTTCATCTATATTGATTCTTTCAGAGTGGAAAAAATTGGAGGAATAATCTTGCAAGGTCATTTTAATGGCAGGTCCCAGTTTGGAAAATTCAGGTGTGAAACCTTGTGGATCCATTTGAGGCAATAAACAATTTTTTTTTGGGTGTTCTAGTGTCCACAAGTTGAACTGTCATGTTGACCACCATGGTATGAGAGGATCCCATATCATACCCCTTACTCATGCATATGGAGATATCCACGAGAGGACTTTAAAGAATATTTTAGAAGGTCCAAAACCTTTTCACAATTGAAGGTTGAGGAATTAAAAACCCTAACCCTAGAAAATTATCGAGCTATGTTAAATATCAGACCACTAGGAGGAGAAGGGATTCCATTCTATGTTATTGTATTTTTTTCCATAGTAGAGTAGAACAACTAGGAGTAGGAAATTATAGAGAAGAAATAGAGGGTTAATATTCTATATCATCACAACAAGACATAGGTCTCAGGTAACTCCATAGAGAGTACCTTCTCCTTTGCACTTTCATCTTTTCCATACCATAGAAAAGAGAGGAGAGTAGCCTCACCTTCTAGCTAGGTTTAGTCCTATAAGGGTTTGCTAGAGAAAATATTTATGTTATTTTGTGGATATGGTATTTCATCAGATTTTACTATTATTTATTTTCCTCATTTAATCTATTTCATGCATATGAAAAAAATAGTAACTAAATATTCCTGAATCTAAAGGAATTTAACTGTCATAGTGTAGATTTCAGTTTTATTTATCAGATCTATTGTGACAAACTATTCGAGTGGAATTTCCACGATAGTTGACAGATCAATGAATCTTGTAATGTACCCAAGGACGATAATATGGGGTACCTAGGGAGGTACCCAAGGGGATAATGAATTCAATGTGTCCATAATTATGGAATATTCCCAATTGGTAGTTTATGGGTATTAAATAGGCCCACAAGGTAGTTAAATGGAAATAATGTAATAATAAGGGCTAGTTAGCATAGACCCCTGAGAATACTTATGAGAAAGTATAAACAAACATGAGTATCATTGTATCAAATATATGTTGGATGTTGGATGTATTTTTTTGTAGAAAGCATGGCTTGTAGAGTGATTCCTTCCATAAGGAATATTTGATGGCATTACCCTACCTTAAGGTTTCTTCTCTACATTATTATGTTTTTTATGGAATAAATGTTTTGATATTTTCTGAAGAGAAGGGTTTAATTCTCAAGCTCAAGTGTTTGTCCTTATCTTTTAAATATCAAGGTTCATTACAAATACTTTTCCTTTAGAATGGACATATTCATGGAATTCTTGTGTAAACATTATAGCCAAGACCTTTTCCTATTACAACTTAGGCTTTGTAGATACACCCATTAAGTTTCCCCACCAATGATTAGAATAGTTCCATATCTTTAGTTCCCTTTCCTTTACCAACTCATTATGTGCCAATGAGTTTCCACCCAACCATAGGTAGGAAACAATTATTTCCCCATGTTGGTTGTGGAGCCTGATTATCTTCCTGATTCAGGGGTCCTTGCTTTTAGCTGTGTTTATACCCCATGAAGTATTTACACCCCATAAGTATGTACACTCTTCAACGCAGGGGAGTGCAGAGGGGGGGTACCCCCTCTGCGGGGTTTGGGGGCCTATCCCCCCGGCTGGGGGGTCTGGGGGCAAGCGGGCCCCCAGCAGGGGTTTGGGGGTGAAGCCCCCGAAGCAAAAATTGCCTTGTAAAAGTATATTGTAATTTCATTGTAAATCTGGACCTTTCATTATAAGGTCACAGATATAACGGTAGAGATTATGTTAGGGTTTTTTTCCCTAGAAGGCAACCCTCTTTTATGAGGGAAATTTATCGTGGCTATGGATGTTGGTGAATATTGTATTCTGAGAGAGGAGATTGTGAGAGAAAGAAGAGGAAGTTACAACGGGTTTTGCTATAGGTTGTATCCCTTCATTTGTTGGATAACAATAAAGAAAGAACTTGGCAATTTCTCTGGTGGACGTAGCCCACACTGGGTGAACCACGTAAATCCGTGTCTCTCTTGTATTGTGTGTCTTCTGTGTTTTGTTTCTGCATTTGTTTTATTTTATTGCTCCGCGGTCATGTTTTTCTAACAACTGGTATCAGAGCATAAGGTAACTCACAGGAAAAAAGGGTTCCTGGTTCAAGTGGGAGCAATGTCGGAAGATGGAAAGTGTAGGGTCAAGAAATTTAACGGCCAAAACTACCAGTTATGGAAGATGCAGATGGAAGACTATTTATATCAGAAGGATCTATTCCTACCATTGAGCGGAGTAACAAAGAAGCCGATGGCCATGAAGGATGAAGAATGGGAGATTCTTGATAGAAAGGCTCTAGGAACGATACGGCTGAGCCTGGCAGCATCGGTGGCTTTCAATATTTCGAAAGAAAAGACAACGAAGGGTTTGATGGGCGCGTTGGCCAAATTGTATGAAAAACCCTCGGCGTCGAATAAGGTATTTCTAATGAAGAGATTATTTAATATGAAGATGTCAGAAGGTGGGTCTGTTGCAGATCATTTAAATGAATTTAATATGGTTACTAATCAACTATGTTTTGTAAAATTGGACTTTGATGATGAGGTTAGGGCTCTTCTAATATTGTGCTCATTGCTAGAAAGTTGGAATGGCTTGGTCATGGATGTAAGTAACTATGTCTCTGGTTCAAATACTTTAAAATTTGATGATGTTGTTGGTGTTATCCTTAGTGAGGAAATGCGATGGAAAAGCACAGGTGAGACATCAGGAAATGCGTTGAACATGGAGAACAGGGGAAGACAAAAGG
>ML781116.1:377223-406235 GCA_009831015.1 Picea engelmannii | reverse complement strand
GCACTTTCAACAACAGAGGCAGAGTATGTTGTTGCTACAGAGGCTAGTAAAGAGATTATTTGGTTACAAAGGTTTATGGAGGAATTGGGAAAGAAGCAGGAGAACAACAAGTTGTACTGTGACAGTCAGAGTGCCATTCACCTCGCAAAGAACTCAACCTTCCATTCGAAGAATAAGCATATACAGTTGAGGTACCACTTCATACGATCCTCCTTGGAAGATGGACAATTGAAGTTGGAAAAGATACATACTAGCCAGAATCTTGCAGACATGTTAGCCAAGGGAGTAACCAGGGAGAAACTGAGTTCTTGCTTAGTTTCAGTTGGTCTTCAAGAATGAAGATGAAGATGAGAAATTTGCCAGGTCCAAGAAGGTTCAGATTCCAACATATACAGTAGCGGTGGAGTTGTTGAGATCAGTCTCCAAGTGGGAGATTGTTGGTTGTGGAGCCTGATTATCTTCCTAATTCAGAGGTCCTTACTTTTAGATGTGTTTATACGCCATGAAGTATTTACAGCCCATAAGTATGTACACTCTTCCACGCGGGGGAGTGCAGAGGGGGGGTACCCCCTCTGCGGGGTCTGGGGAGCCTATCCCCCCGACTGGGGGGTCTGGGGGAAAGCATCCCCCCAGCTTCGCCCCCGAAGAAAAAATTGCCTTGTAAAAGTATATTGTAATTTCATTGTAAATCTGGACCGTTCATTATAAGGTCACAGATCTAACGGTAGAGATTATGTTAGGGTTTTTTTCCCTAGAAGGAAACCCTCTTTTATGAGGTTAATGTATCGCGGCTATGGATGGTGGTGAATATTGTATTCTGAGAGAGGAGACTGTGAGAGAAAGAAGAGGAAGTTACAACGGGTTTTGTTGTAGGTTGTATCCCTTCATTTGCTGGATAAAAATAAAGAAAGGACCTGACAATTTCTCTAGTGGACGTAGCCCACACTGGGTGAGACACGTAAATCTGTGTCTCTCTTGTATTGTATGTCTTCTGTGTTTTGTTTCTGCATTTGTTTTATTTTATTGCTCCGCGGTCCTGTTTTTCTAACACCCCAGGACTACCAAGTTTTGTGGGATCGTGACCAAGAGAAAATGAAACATGAATAGGTTCATTAAGTGTAGGATATACACCATCAATGGTAACTAACCATTTACTAGCCTCATTAAGCTTCTCGATCTCTAACAAAGATATCAAAATCAAACTTAAATCTAGATTTCTACAAACTATTTTATAATTACTTTAGGCTTCCTTTACTATATCATGCATACCATGTTCCATTCTTTTGATTCATTCTTTTGGAATAATTTTAGTAGAATTTCAATAGTATTTATAAAATCCCCCTAAAACACATGGGTACCTTCAATATTTATAGGTGTTATGAACTTGGCACCTCATCCTCATCAAAATTCTAATTTCGTATTTTCATAATTCCCCAATATTACCTACCTAGATTAAACCCCTCACATTTTCATTTAATTATATTTTATTAAATAAGGGATTTATTGTAACACCTGTCTTTGGAACCATAGGGAAAGACATATGTAATGAGACAAATTACACATCTAGATTAAGATGAATTTTATAAAAAAAGTTTTTTTTCTTCAAAAGGATATGAAGGTTGCACATTTTCCTAAGAAATAATCAATCATATGCAACTTTCACATGGATCAATCATGACTTGTTGCAGTTTTTCCATATAAAACCCATAGTCACCCCTTAAATCTTCAAAAACTATAAATTCGTGAGGAAAGTTGAAAATATCTAAGATGGAAAAATCCAAAATCTCACTTGGAATTGTGCATGGCTTACATGTGCAGAACCAAGTCTAAGAGAATAGATTCATTACAAGCATCCTTATGATGGATAATTTTAGTGAGGATTCATGGTTGTGAGTTTACCATTGTTGAGATCTGGCCATCAATTTTCATTGTATGATAATATCTTAGGTGAGATCTCATTCAACCGTCTATTTTCCCATATCACCATAATATAGTTCCTATATTGTACTAATTGACATAGGTAGACTTGCGACTAAGGGGGAGGACTTAGGGTATTGGATATAGGAATACAATAGTGAATATTAAGGTATCATTCTTGTTGTAACTCTCTTTAAATAAATATAGATCTATCTTCTTCTCCCCCAAAAAATATCTTGTGTTTTCTGATCTTTCAAGCATATTTATTGAGGTTTTGTGGTGTTTTTGTTTACTTGGTAGATTAGATTAAGACTTTGATTATCAAAGTTATGTTATTATTTTTATGAGGAATAAGGAAGGCGTTTCTTGTTGGTTGTTTGTGCAAGTTATTTGGTGAAGCAATGGAGCAAGAGAAAAATCAAGTGTAGCTTATTTGATACTTTGGATAACCACATGGAATCATGTTCTCCTCTTCTTTCCTTCTCATATACTTTAAAATGCACGTTAATATTAGGAAATAAAAGATAAGATATATATCTCTCTATCTATCATTTTCCATCTCATATACTTTAAAATGCACGTTAGTATTAGGAAATAAAAGATAAGATATATATCCCTCTATATATCATTGAGACTCACCCACCCAGTGAGGGTTTGATTGATAAGCCTCACCCACCCAGTGAGGGTTTGATTGATAAACCTCTAGGTATTTTTCCCTAAATAGAATTGAAAACTCCATTAGGGAATTTCTTTCCTTATTTCTTGTGTGGTATTACTTTCTTCTTTCCATCCTAAGAAGTTTTTTTATACCTTAAGAAGTTGTTTTATACCTTGTAGTGTGCACACTTTAATCTTGGATGCATACAAACTTACTTGATTGATTTATGGGTGGTTATTTTTACTTTTCATATTTTTTTCCGTTGTGCTCGTAACTATTCTTGCAAATAGTTATGGCTGACCACGAGTTTCCTTTATAAAAGGAATGACGACATACCCTACTTACTTCTTGTTTCAGAAAAACCAATGATCGTCCCTATTTGGCCACTTGTTGTTGTATAGATAAGTGCAGCCACATATTGTAGGTTAAAATTTTGAGAGTTTCCTCATCCTAGACATGTTTGATTGAGTTTTCAATTTCTTGGAAAAGTTGATTTTCTATTCTTTACTGGCCTGTGCATCTTAAGTTTTTCACTTTATCTCATTTGAATATAAAAAGTATTCAATTGAATCACATTGCATTTTTAAATATCATTTTTAGGCGTTTTTTTATTTTTAGTGGAGTTGCATTTTGGAGTTTGTTTGTTTTAGAGTTATGAATATTCATGAATAATATGTTTGGTAGTTTTATGTTGGTGATTTTTCTGCATTATCGAAAATTTTGAAAAAGGGAACCTCTTAATATATCACAATTTGTGTAGTATTCATCAAAAGAAAAAGGGGAAATTTTATGTAGCATTTTTATCGTATTGCCTTTATAAGTTTAGTAAATTGAAAGAGTCAAAAACACCATTGAAGTTATTTCCACTCCTTTGAATAATGAATATACACTAAAAAAATGTAATATTAAAAAATACTAAAGGTTGTGTTTATAGAAAACACATTTAGTCTATGTTCTAGGGCCTTGGTGTAGGGTTTGAGATTAAATTCTCTAAGGCCACATAACCAAACTCGGAAATGAATAAAGAAAGATAAATCCATCAGTAGCAAGGAGCACTTAGTAGGAAATCACATCTAACAAATGTGTCAAACGCTATGGTCAAGTTAAGCAAGTGGAGAAGATATCCCTTGTTCTCTTGTTTGGTGGGATATTATGTGTATGTGGGTTTTGGATTAAAGTGGAAATTCCTCAAGGTGACACCATATTTATTTGGAGCTTAGACCTGAGGACTTTGACCTATGTTCCCTACCCAGGCACATAGACTTGAATCATGATTGTTCCCATGATTGTTGAGTGTGAAATGGTATAATTAGAGGTTTTTCCTAGGGTATCACATAGGTGACTACAAGTGGGAAGTACTTGTGATACTTGAGACAAACTCATAACATCCATTTCATCTCCCTTGGAAGGTGCTCATCTTCACAAGCATACTTTAACTTTGGGTGATTGTCTCTCAAGTCTTTGTTAATCATTCATGGGTCCTCATCATCCTAGATTGGTTTTTAGAAGGCCATTTTTATCGTCAATTTATTCCTTGTTGGATATTTTAGATTCTTATGGTGTGCTCTATCTTCACTTATGTTTAGTTGTAATTAATTTTATTTTTCTTTCATTTGAAACTCATCTTTCATAGTGGACAACTAACCTACTCACCACACTCATAGAAGACTAGGTTTTCTTCCTAAGATAGAGGAATCTTTGATCATAAGGCATACGTTATCCACAAATGATGACATGCATACACTTTGAGATTGAAGTTATCGAAAAAAATATTCCACTTGTGTTAATCCCCCTTTGATAGATTCTTCAAACCCTTTGATTATAAAGGTGGGTGAACCCCCTTTGCATGATCCTTTTTCCTTTTTGAGTAGTTCAGATATAATGTTAGGCATTAGTGGGTCATATAATATGGTATTACCTACTCCCACTACCCCAAACCATTGGCACCGCCATACCACCTATTAGTGGGATAGCCACTCCCATTTCTATGCCTTAGATATTGTGTGCCCCTATTTGGGGAAGTTACTTGGTAATTACATATATTCTTCCCTTGATTATGCCTATCTTTAGCATGGGGGATTCACCTTATTGACGAATATCTTATCACATTCATTCATAAATGGGGTTTTTAAATGGTGAACAATAAAGTCAATATATTGTATGTATTGGGACGGGGGGGTTGTGGGGTATTTGGGGGTTTATAGGTATTGGGGGGTATAGAAAGGTGTATATAGTAAAAATAGCGGTTATTTTATTGAAAATATGTATTAGGAGGGGGTTCAACAAAAGGATATTTGGAGGTATTTATCCATATCTAGTGAAATTAGGAGTTTTCTTTAATATCCCATGAACGAATGTGCTATGTCATAGGTTCACTGAGTCAGGATCCCGTGATCTTTAGCATGTACACTATGTCTAAAAATTTACCTATGTCTATATTGTCTTTTGTTGGGGGGGTGTGGTACTTGGTTTCCACATATGTAGCAGGATCCCACTTGTTTCTGGTATACCCATAGGTAGCTCGACAATCCCTAATGTAGGTTTTCCTTTTGGTTGGAACTTTCCTCATAGCGTTGGCCCTAAATACAATTCTACTAATGCCCCTAGGGGTAGAGGGGTTGGGGAATCTATGAATTCTATCAAGATGCAAGTCCCAGAATTTATCCACCATTTTATGTTTTCCAACACTCAATTTTCATTCTTGTCTACCTTGAACTTACCAAATTTATCTCGATTGACAAATGACTCCATTCAACATCACCCATAATGTTAGGGTCCTAATCTGCACATAGGTAGAACAACAAATTCATATGTAATGAAGGTCAATATTAATAAGGCGTTGCAATAAAACAAAATAAGTCGAATGTAAGAAGACCTAATAGAAATTTCCACTTCTAGAAGGATCTTCCTCTAGATGCTTCTTTTGATAGACATATTTCGTATAAATAGGAGTCGAGGGTACGAGAAACCTATCTTGGATATTATTGTAATATAGCTCTACTCGATTGAAGGTTTCCCCCTCAAAGAGGCTCGTGAACATTTCTCTCAGAATCAAAGTGTTATTTCTATTGTTGTTCTTATATCATTTCAATGTTATTGTGGTGATTGTTCTAGTTATATTGTCGTTATTCTTCCATTTCTAGCATTTTATTTCTGTTCTGCATACTTTTTATATCTGGTATATTACAAGTGGTATCATATCACTTTCCTCGACATAAATTGTGGGTGAAATTTTTTCAGGGTAGAGACACGATTTCTTTAAGCCACATAGATCTGTCGTTACGCACATAAACCTGCGGTTGAGGGATTCATACACGTAGGAAATACAAGTGGTACTTAAGCGCGCATCTCTTGGCCACCCTTGTAACCTATGTTGGTACCCCTTCGAGTGGTAGCGCATCAGACAACACCTATGTATGGATCAGCCTAGATTTCATGAAGCCTTCTTTATATAAACCGATCGGTCGTCTGACTGTTATAGTGCCACCGAGAACAACACTCAGGAAGATACTCTCTAGTACCTGGGTAGTCAAGTAGTACAACTAAGGGCATGGTCTATCCTCTTTATTTAGTGCTCTGAGATATTGTTCCGAGTACTACTATTGGACCCTTCACGTATATCAGAGAGATATAGCACATAGAAAACCCTTGTCTGTAGAACCCTTGAATACCTAACCATGGGGGACAGAAACATATACAAATTAAAACAGACAAGATCTATTGTCGTGCAACTGTGTTCAGGTTTCCAAATCACTATACATTTATTCTTGGTTAAGCATTTGGGCATTTCATCACTGCAGTATTCTTCAGACCAGAGTATAACTCCGTAGGTGTAAAAAAAAAAAAAAAAAAGTTCTGGAAATTTTTTCACCATTATTTGAGACCTATTCCATTGAATTTATCTCTTCGGCCTTATCACATTCATACATATCATTTTTCTGAAATATTTTTGACCCCACCCACCCCATTTCGGTTCCCTCATCATCATGGCCCATACCCGTAGCCAAGACTTGGAAGCTCGATTCAATACCTTCCAATCTAATCTCACTGAGACCCAACAAGAAGTGAAACAACTCAGTGCCAATGTTTTCACCATCAATACAACCATACAGTCCTCAATGGAGGAAATCAAACAAGACCTGAAAACCCATCTTGAATTTGTCTTTTCGACACTCTGCACCAAGATGCATATCCCTACAGATAACCCTTTATCTGACCCACCTCCACATACTGAAGCTTAAAATTCCTCTCATTCCCATAACTTTCAATACCATCATTTTCAACGTGACTTACGCCTTTCGCGGGTGGATGTGACCAAATTTTATGGATCAGATCACACTGGTTGGGTAACCCAAATGGAACATTATTTCTCTTTATATGACATTACATATGACTTGGCCAAACTCCGGTATGGTGTTCTCCATCTAGATCAAGAACGTTGGCAATGGTGGCAATGGAGAAAAACTTCCTGTCAAGGGTATATTGCTTGGACACACTTTGTGGCAGATATTTATGAATGCTTTGACACTGACAACAACCATTTGGGCCATTTGAAGAATTTGAAACAATCAAGAATGGTGGAAGACTTTATAGCTTATTTTGAGCGCTTGGATTTTCAGACAGAGGGCATGTTTGATGCCTTTTTCTGAGAGTGTTTTATCGGTGGCCTCACGGATGATATTCAGGCCCATGTCCTCATGGCTTGGCCTCAGATTTGGATGGAAGCGACTAAAAGAGATAAAGAAGCACAAAAAGTTGTATCTTCTCATAACCGGAAACCTTCCTTTATCCCTCGCACTAAACCAATAAATCCCACTACTCCCTCTGCTCCACTAAAAATCCAAAAATTGACCAGGGATGAAATGTTTGAACACCAACTCAAAGGCCTTTGTTATAATTGTGATGACAAATATTTCCCGGACCATAAGTGTAAGGAACAAAATCTTTTTATGGCCATATCGGAGGATATTTCAGAAGAGGAGGTTGAAACTCTCCTTGTGTCTGAGTCACCTGAAACCACTGACATCACCCCTCCCTCAGACCCTCTCGAAGTCGAACCGGTCATTTCCCTAAATGCTCTCACTAGATTCTCTACTCCCCAAACCCTCAAGCTAATAGGTTACATCAAGCATAGGAAGGTCATCATTCTGGTTGATAGTGTAAGAAACCATAATTTTATTCATCGTTGCATTGCCCAAGAAACTCATTTCTACATCCATGCAGTCAATAATTTCCAAATCATGATTGCCAATGGTGGATCCATGAAATGTGGAGGGCGTTGTGAAAATGTGTGTCTCCAAATTGGTGAATACCACCTGAAATCACATATGTTTGCTATCGACATGGGCAGTTGTGACATTGTGTTGGGTGCAAACTGGCTAAGGACTTTGGGTCTCATTCTCATGGATTTTAAGGAATTAACCATGCAATTTGACCAGGAGGGCCAAAAATATAAGTTCCAAGGCATCACCATTAGTTCACCTGAGATCATTAGTTCCCATCGCATGGAAAAGCTGCTCAAAAAAGGTCATTCTGTTGTTTTTTCCCAAATCCATGCCATATAAGCCACAGAGACACCCTCGGTGCCGCAAAACCTCCAATCCATCCTTTCTAAACATCAACTGGTAATTTCCACTCCCTCCTTCCCATGTTGTTCATTATCATTCTATTCCCCTTGTACCAAGAAGTCGTCCTCCCGATATTCGTTTGTATTATCACCCCTTTTCCCAAAAAAATGAAATTGAGAAAATGGTCCAGGAACTCCTTAACGCATGTGTTATCATCCCTAGTACGAGCCCCTACTCTTCTATGGTGGTCATGGTCCTGAAGGGATAAGGTTCTTGGTGAATGTGTCCTAACTTCTAGGCCCTCAACAAACTTACCATTAAAGACAAATTTCCCATTCTTGTCATTGATGACCTCTTGGATGAATTGAGTGGCACCTAGTTCTTTACTAAACTTGATCTTCGTTTTGGCTACCACCAGATATGTATGAAAGAGGCAGAAATTCCCAAGACTGGCTTAGAACTCATGAGGGCCACTATGAGTTTTTGGTCATGCCCTTTGGCTTGTGTAATGCCCCCTCCACCTTCCAAAGCCTCATGAATCATGTCTTTCATCCTTTTCTCCATCATTTTGTCTTAGTTTTCTTTGATGATATCCTCATCTATAGAAAAACCTTGGTAGACCATCTTCCTCATGTGGATTGAGTTATCCATCTACTCTCTCAGCACCAACTTTTCCTGAAACAATCTAAATGTGATTTTGGTGCCTCATAAGTCAAGTACTTGGGTCATCTGTTTGGCAAGGACGGCGTTAGGGTGGATCCTAAAAAAATTGAAGCTATGGAAGACTGGCCTCACCCAAACACTCTCAAAAGCTTGCATGGATTTCTGGGCTTAACAGGTTATTGTCGCACGTTTGTTAGGAATTATGGAAAGATTGCAACACCTCTCACTACACTCCTAAAAAATAACTCTTTCACTTGGACTCCAATAGCTTCTCAATATTTTCAAACCTTGAATATGGCCATGTGCACCACTCCAATCTTGGCCTTTCCTGATTTCACAAAGACCTTTGTCTTGGAATGTGATACTTCAGAGAAAGGAATTGGTGTGGTCCTTATGCAAGAGGGTTGATCGTTGGCCTTTACCAGCGAGCAACTGTATGAAATAAATCTAGGAAAATAAATCTATGAAAAGGAAATGTTGGCTATTTTGCATGTCGTTGATCTGTGGCGCCCTTATCTATTGGGGAAATGCTTCCAAATTAAGACATACCATCAAAGCCTCAAGTATTTTTTGGAACAACAAATTTCCTCCCCGAAGCAATGAAAATCGATGACTAAGCTATTTGGATATGATTATGAGATAATTTACAAGAAAGGAAAAGACAATGTGGTTGCAGATGCACTTTCCCAAAAATATGAAGATGATGGATCCCCTTTTTCATTTTTCCTTCATTGTAACAGATTGGATCCAAGTCGTTCACTAGGAATGGCTACACGATCCCAAAAGTTCTCATATGATCCAACAATTGCAGTCCAATGCTTTAAATTCCCCAGGGTACTCTTGGCTTCATGATGGGCTTCAATACAAAGACCATTTGTATTTAAGTAAACAATCAAATATTAAATCCACGATACTTTCTGAGTATCATGCTACACCCACAGTTGGGCACTCCGGGTTTACCAAAACCTATGACAGGGTCAAACGTTCTTTTTTCTGGGATGGTATGAAACAAGACATATGTAATTTTGTCACTGAATTTGATGTGTGTCAATGCAACAAGGGAGAAAAGCATGTCGGACAAGTGGCCTATCAGTTAGCTTTGCCCAGTCATTCTAAGCTACATCCTGTTTTTCATGTTTCATGCTTAAAGAAGGTGATTGGAACTAAGTGCCAAATTCAAACCAACCTCCTCGATTTAGATGAAGAAGGATCCATTTGGCTACAACCACAAGTATTTTTGGACCAACGTGAGCATCGCCTGCAATAGAGACCCATCAAGGAAGTGTTAGTCCAGTGGAAATATACAACTCCATCAGATGCCACGTGGGAACCGACTACCATTCTGCAACAATTTCCACATCTCAAGCCTTGAGGACAAGGTTGTTTTTAAGGGGGGGGGCATGTTAGGGTCCTAACCCGCACATAAGTAGAACAATATATTCATATGTAATAAAGTTCAATATTAATAAAGCCTTGCAATAAAATAGAATAAGTCGAATGTAAGAAGACCTAATAGAAGCTTCCGCTTCTAGAAGGATCTTCCTCTAGATGCTTCTTTTGATAGACATCTTTAGTATAAATAGGAGTCGAGGGTATGAGAACCCTAGCTTGGATATTATTGTAATAGAGTTCTGCTCAACTGGAGGTTTCCCCCTCGAAGAGGCCCGTGAACATTGCTCTCAGAATCAAAGTGTTATATATGTTGTTATTCTTATACCATTTAAGTGTTATTGTGGTGATTGTTCTAGTTATATTGTTGTTATTATGCCATTTCTAGCATTTTATTTATGTTCTGGATACTTTTTATATCTGGTATATTACACAACAGGTTGGTTATACTTACTAAGTTTCCATCCAACATTTCCAAGTTTGATGGGTGGTTCAGAGAAGATCCTTCTACCCATGTCATGAAATTCATCCTATGGCTTTCATCCCTCTCCTTGGTGAACTATAGTGTTAGATTGTATTGTTTCCAATGCGCATTGGCCAATAGTGTTTTTAAGTGGTACATTAAGTTTCTATGTACTTCATTTTATGATTTTTCATGTTTAGCGATGGCCTTATTGACCCATTTTCAACTTCCTATCTATTATGAAACTAAAACCAAAACTCTAGACCTCCTTGCATTAGAGTACCACCACTCACATATTTAATCATATCCATGAATTGAGGTGGTGGCATAGAATCATTAGAGTCGAAATTCCATATTTTTAGTGAATTGGCTTGATAATTCTTTGTTCCTAAATGTAGCCAAGGATGTCACGATGTCATCATCCCTAATCAAAGAGAAATTTGTATTACACACTCAACAACTAGATATGATTTATTCGCAGTCTAGCACCTTGTATGATTTGATACCTCATGCTCCTTGGTCATCAATAAGTCCTCCTAAACCTTCCCCAAGATCACATTTTGATGGTGTTATTGGTTCAGTTTCTCATGTTTCTGCTATCTAGTTAGTAATACATATGCCAAAGATGAATATTTCTCATAATTCACCTACAACTATGCTAACATCACAAAATACCTCAATCCCTACCCAAACATTCAATGTTCACTTAATCCAATAAAAAAATATAAGGAATTACCAGCAAGAAGAATAAAAATAAAAATTGTAGTCTTGGGAAAGGGACTACCCTTAATACAAAATCTAATGCATGAGGCACTATGAGACAAAGAAAAAAAAAATTCCTTGCAATATTTGTACTAGATATCATCCTACTGTTGTGGGAAAATTCCATTGTGGACAGGTGAATATCCTCTTGGATCCTAGACCCCTATACCAAGATAGAAAAGTGAAAATGGAAACTAACATTCCTTTGAATCTAACTAACTAATCAAAAATAGAAGGAGAAGGAAGAAAGTGTGATGCACCTTATTCTGATGTTTTTCCTCGCTGCTCCAACTTGAGCATGATCTCTGCGCTCCTTAGCATTTTTCGACACCTGCAAAGCAATGGACAACAAG
Source organism: Picea engelmannii (assembly GCA_009831015.1). Classification (NCBI taxonomy): domain Eukaryota; kingdom Viridiplantae; phylum Streptophyta; class Pinopsida; order Pinales; family Pinaceae; genus Picea; species Picea engelmannii. The sequence continues at coordinate 394,463 of ML781116.1, read as the reverse complement.
AAGACAAATAACTCCTACTCTACTCTATGAGATTAGTCAAATCAGATCCATCTATAATAGACAAACATGCGTAAAGATACATAGCTTAGAAGGAAATAGGCCAAGCAATATATTAATGAGAACTCTTAAAGAAATACTTATAGACTATAGATGCAGTTGCAACAAATTCTCCAAGTTCTCCTCATCTAGCCCTTGCACAAAAATCCCAAAATCATAGGTTTGATATCCTAAATCTTTCTCCCAAGACCATAGGTTTGATACCTCAAATCTCCACCATCCTTCTCCATGGAAATCCCTCATTATATAGGATTTGGAGGCTTAACCACCATGGATAGGATCACTCATCATATCCACTAAAAAGGGATCTGAAATATATTTAGGGAGAAAATATATCTTAAGGATTTTAGGCAGGAAATATATCTCAAGGATTTTGAGGAAATATTTCAACCATCCAGGAGATCCTCCACCTTCCCTAAAAAATAGGAAACCAAATATAAGGTGGATTCTCACTCTTAATTAATTTATTTTTCATGAATATTAATAATAATTCATGTGCACTTGGTATTTTGGCCTTCATGTAATATATCGCTCCTCCAAATTGACTAGGGATTGTGACATAGGTTATTCCATGATTTCAAGGTGTATGCAACACTTATATAACACTTATGACACTTAGGGCCTAGGTGTGGAAATTTCATGTGTAACATAATTTCCCCTTAAGTGTGAGGTCAGAAGAGAGAATGATGTCTGAAACAATTTACAAATATTTAATGCAAGGGTGTGGAGTTGGAGAACCTGAAAGAATATGTAAAAAACCATCAAAAAATATGAATATATGTTCCATTTCTGAGGCAGGCATACATATTCTCGGAATACGAGATGACTCAAAGCATGGCCTCCGACCAATACACTGTGGATCCATGAAAAATATCGATTAAGGATATGGCCACTAGAGATACAATGTGGATCCATACCTCCATGACATGAACTGATCGTAGCCACGAGAAATACACAATGGAGCTACGAGATGATAAAACATAGCCATAGACCAATACAATGTGGATCTATGTGACAATATATCAACATGCTCAAAAGATATCCTTCATAGCCTAGGAAATTAGATAACAGAGTGAATGCTCAATCGAGGGTCTTCATCCCAATCCCGATGTTGTACGAATATATCCATGTGAATAGATGTTTTGATGTCGAACATGGTAGAAACCACTTGATTACCAGTCATTGAGGTAAACCATTAACAAGTGCAAGGGAAATCACCAATGATGTCAATGACTCCCAAGGTACCCTAGTACATTCCAACAAATGTGAATAAATGAGTTGAAGTCGAACATTCGTGGAATCATCTGATCAGAAGTCAATTATGTAAACCAAATGTCAGAAGCAAGGAGGCCTACCATTGAGGCATGAAGGTTCCAAGGTACTAACTGGTTTCTAAGTCTAATTCCCAGATAATGTATTGAATTCGACAGTACAAGACTCATCGAAGGAGGGCCTTGATGTATTCCCCATCATCGACACAAAACTGACATAGTAAAGTGATGTAAGATGGTTAATCACATGAGTATGAACTGACACGGGAAATGAAAACTGGAAATAATGTAGATGGATGGTCTGAAGTGAAACTTCCCTTGGACATCATAAGGCATGAAAATTGACTTGGCAGCATTGACTCTATGAGTACCAAGAATATAATGTGACTACAACAAGATCACTCTTCGAAAAGACAAAAACGTATGGTGACACATGGAATTGGTATAACCCAAAGACAATTGGATTACCCAACTGTAAGATGAGACACAAACATGTGCCATGTTCAAGGGCGACAAAAGCTGCCATAAAGGATTCTCAAAAAACTTGACCCACTTCCTTAAATTTTTTCCCCACCCAGATAGATGAGTAACTCTTTTTAATTTAACTAGCTCGAGGAGGGTAACACATGCTCGATATAACTCACCTTCGGTAAGTTCCTCTTCTTTTGTTTAATGAAGTGGAAGAAGTAAGGTTTTGGTCCCATATGGGCCCTTCAATGTGTGATTTTAGCGAGTCCAAAGAAGGAAAACTCGGTGGTTTTTCATGTTTAAAGAGTCTGAAAATAACTTAAAGGCGACTCTAGGGTTTTCCTCTTTCGTAATTTTAGTCTCCGAAGTTCGAAAAAAAGATAAATTTCTACTCGGGAGATTCCCTTTCAAATTATTTTAAACGAGTGTGAAAGGAAGCAAGATCACTCAACAATATTTTCATGTTTAGAGAGTCTTAAAAGAGCTTAAAGGAGACTATAGGGGGTTCCTTTTTCATGTAACCTTTACGATTTTGAAAAAGTGATAAAATTTTACTCAGTCACATTCTCATGTATTTACGAGCACGAGAAAGAACAAATACTAAGCTCAGTATTGGTTTCATTTTTACACAATCTTGAAACAAAATTAAACATATGATTGTAATTTCCCAATGTAATTTTCAATGGTAGGGATACCCTTGGATGGTTGGTACTCTGACCCTAGCTTGAAAATATAGCATCTTAACTCTAGAATGATAATCAAAGGCTAGAGACATAACCCCCCAAGCTTCATTTCATTCGTCGACTTTGAGGTTGTCACCAATTTATGTACTAGATGGAGAAAAAGGATAAGGGCAGATGAAATGAAGGTTCAAAGATGAGACCTAACGAAATACTCGACTCGACATCTACGAGATATAGGTAAAGACTTGACTCGATATCTATGATATCTAGTGAATGAATTGACTTGTTAGGAGAGATGACTGTTTCATTTTTTAATGAGATTGTCACATGAGAATAACTATGCTCAGGACCTCTGTTTCATTTTTTAACGCGATTTCCATAGAGAAGAAAAACTAGGCTCAATGGCTTCAGGTTCAATCCCCATATTTCTATTTAAGTTTTTAATGAGCTTGCTATAGAGAGGAAAACTATGCTCGTAGCTTCTATTTCATTTTTTAACGAGCTTTCCACAGAGAAGAAAAAACTATGCCCAAAACCTATCCTTGATCATGTCTTCTAAGATGACAATGATCTTGAAGGAATACATGTCAAGGGACAAATGTTATCCATGGATTCTAGAAGATCTTCACTAGATGGAAGAAAAATACTCCCGAAGGGATACATGTCTACGACCTCGATAAGGGTTGGGAGATCTGCCTCTAATATCCCTATCGAAGAGATAACCATGTTAACTATCGTATCTAAGTTAGGAGAAGGGAGAGATTCCCTCTTGCACAAGGTTGAACACATGGGGTAGGGCGTTACATAATTGACCTGTGATGGGGCAAACATTGCTGGCATGTATGGACCATTCAAGGAAGGTAGATGGTTGACCATTAGATGAGGGTCAATGAATGAAAGTTGGTTGATCATTACTATGTTTGTTGTGAGGGAAACACATCACTCAAAAGAGAGTGGACACAAAATCTCTCATAACATAGACATATTCTCTCCCAAAGAGCAAGTTAAAATACAACGGGTCATGAACTACCATCACATCGACGTAGACCATTTTTCCTCCCAAAGTAACTGGAAACTGAGGAAGGATCCCTAAAGGTTTAGTAACTCTTATGTCAAAGGTCAACAAATTCTGAGTCACAGGCACAAGCAACAGGGAACCAAAATATTTCCAAGCATTAGTGGATAAGATGTTAACAAAAGAACCTTCATCTATTATAGCGTTAGGAGTATTCATATCACAAACCTACACGGTGATTTGGAAAGGCATGTAATAAGGAAGACGAGGTTCTGTAAAATGATTCCAATTAATAGAAATCATTTGATTGCTCGAAGGGGGTTCCATCAGGATGGGGAGAGTGCCCCCTTTTCCAGGTGAATTAGTAATAAAGAGGTATACCTAAGAGACATCCTCACTCTTTGAATGAGGAGTGGGATCGACTGGTGGTGGAACGAGATCGACCACTTGGGTTGCACTCTTCAAAAGAGGAGTGGGATCGACTGATGGCAGAACCAGATCGACCACTTTGACACTCCTCAAGGGAGGAGTGGGATTGACCAATGATGGAATCGAATGGATGATTCCATCAACTAATGATGGTTTGGGAGAAATATTATGACAACCATTTGGAGTTTGAATATTTTCCAAAATATAAGAATCCTCCTCCATACAAGGGAAAAGGTGAGAGTAATGATCACCTTCGCATAACAAGCAAGAAAATTTGACAGTTCTCTTCTTCTTACCAACCTTAATGTCACTAGATGACAGGGTGTCACCAACATGTTTTGTTGGGGCTAATGATGCGGAAGACCACATTTCTAAGACCTTGGGAAGTCCAGGGAAATCCCTCAGAAAGTGGTCATCCTTACAAAGACTGCAAGGGAATTTTGGTTTAGGATTGTTCATTTTAATCTTGTCGATTTATCAACACTCCCAATACGATTAACCATAGTGGGTTTCTTGGATCCAACATGATCTGGTGTGGTTGGAGGCTTGGTCCCTTTTTTATTCTTCTTCTCTTCTCTTTTTGTTTCTTCTTCTTCTTATCAACCTGGTTACTCACTTTAGAGATTTCAGTAGGAGAAGAAGGAGAAAGGGAAGGAGACATGACGGGTGAAGAAGGAGAAAGGTCAACATGAGGTTGATGTGTGGGTGGTGTGTTTACATCTGAAGCACTAGGTGAATTCGAAGCACTGGGAATATTCAAGATCACTGGAGTGGGGAACAACCAAACTGGTAATCCACTCGTGTGTCCTGGAAGACTCAGTGTGGCAATGCATGGAGGACCAATGTTTCCAAAAAAAGGAAAGGTGAAAAGTTCCCCAGAAAAAGGGGTTCCTCCATTGGTACTCCTAGGAGTTGATGACATTGACAGTGGCTCAACCTAAGGTCCACTAAGGAAAACAAACAACACATGGTAGGGAAAAATCATGAAGCTGGGAACCACTTTTGTGACAATCGGGTCTCCAAAATTCCTAGCGCCAATTTTTCGGCCGAAAAATTGTTGCTAGGAATTTTTTCGGCCGAACCTTTTTTGGTCAAAAATTCGCATGTCAAATTTAATGGCACCCTCGAAATTCGTGTACAATGTTTTTCAGATGAATTATTTTCCCATGGTAAGCATATTTTGGCTGAAAGAATTTTCGACCAAAACGTTTATTTTTAACGGATTTCGTTAAAAACTAGGTTTCGGCCGAAAGAATATTTCGACCGAAAACCTGAAAATGGGATTGTTTACACAAAACTGCAAATTCTCTCCATCGTACTTCATCTTTGGAGGTAGAGGACTCCTACAAATACTCAGAATTTAGTTTCAGAATTGATACCAACATTTTTGAAATTGAATCTAATTTCATTGGGTATAATTTGTTTTCATTTTCTTAGTTTTTATCTAATTTTATTTAATTTTATAAAAAAATCACTGCATAATATTTTTAGGTGAGATTATGATTCGGCGAAATGAAAAATCCATATCTCTAAAAATACAAAATGGAAAATTATGGAAAATTTATATTCATAATCCTTAAACTATTCTCTTCAAAAGGGTATTTTTAGATTTTAATTTTAAGTAAAAATTAAGATAGATACATGGTGGAGGAAAACATGTGTTTAAAATCTATAAGTTTTTCAGATCGATCAACTTCAAAATATTCTAGAAATTATAAGATGCATCTGTTAGATTCAAAACAATAGTCATCACAAAATAGAGTCTCTGTAGATTGTTGCAGTATATTTCATTTGTCAAAAAAAAAAGTTTAATAATGGAGACATTGTTGTGGGAAATAATAACTCATTATCTTTCCCTTCATTTTTAAGGAACATAATGTCAAACAATTGCCAAATTGACATATCAAATCTCAATAAAAAAAAATTGAAAAATAGTTAGTAGAAAGCTAACAAAATTCTTCACAAGTTTTGTTTTTATAGTAAAGTAAAATTCTAAATAAAAAATAATAACTTTGTTTACTGGAAGTTGAAGAACCTGTTAAAATTAAAAAAATATTTTCATAAAACAAGCAAAAGTGTTACCCATCTTCATGATTTTACCCGCTACAAATCTAAGAAGCAAACAATCAAACAAACCTTGCCACAATGAAACCAGTAGTTGGTGATGAAACATCAAGGCCATGGAGAAAGATGGTGGATATTTGAGGTATCAAACCTATGGTATTGGGAGAAAGATTTAGGATATCAAACCTATGATTTTGGTAGTTTTGTGCAAGGGTTGGACGAGGAGCACTTGGAGAAGTTGTCGCAACTGCATCTACAATCTGTAAGTCTTTATTTAATAGTTCTCATTAATATATTTCTTAGCCTATTTCCTTCTAATCTGTGTATCTTTACGTGTGTTTTTCTATTATAGATAAATATAACTAACTAATCAGAAAGAGAAGGAAAAGGAACAAAGTGTGATGCACCTTATTCTGATGTTTTTCCTCGTTTCTCCAACTTGGGATTGATATCTGAGCTCCTTAGCATTGTCTGACACCTGCAAAGAAATGGAAAACAAGAAGACAAAGAACTCATACTCTACTCTATGATATTAGTTTAATCAGATCCATCTATAATAGAAAAACATGCACAAAAATACACATATTATAAGGAAATAGGCCAAGCAATTTATTAATGATAACTCTTAAAGAAATACTTACAGACTGTAGATGCAGTTGCAGTAGATTCTCCAAGTCCTCCTCATCCAACCCTTTCAAAAAAATCCTAAAATCATAAGTTTGATATCCTAAATATTTCTCCCAAGACCATAGGTTTGATACCTCAAATATCCACCATCCTTGTCCATGGAAAGCCCTCATTATATAGGATTTGGAGGCTTAACCACCATGAATAGGATCACTCATAAGATCCACTAAAAAGGGATCTGAAATATATTTAGGGAGAAAATATATCTTAAGGATTTTATGGAGGAAATATCTCTCAAGGATTTTAAGGAGGAAATATTTCAACCATCCATGAGATCCTCCACCTTCCCTAAAAAATAGGAAACCAAATGTGAGGTGGATTCTCACACTTAATTAATTTATTTTTCATGAATATTAATAATAATTCATGTGAACTTGGTATTTTGGCCTTCATGTAATATATCCTTCCTCCACATTGACTAGGGATTGTGACATAGGTTATTCCATGGTTTCAAGGTGTATGAGACACTTATATGACACTTACAACACTTAGGGGCTAGGTGTGCAAATTTCATGTGTAACACCTACTCATAAGTATCCTCAGATGGATGAGATCCATCGATACTTATCCCAACAGATATCCCAACAAAAACCCACCATCCTAAGAAATTATTTCCCCCCATAGTAGTAGTAAGTGGTTGATATGAACCCTAGACCTCCTCAAAGGGGCACATAGGGAAAACCCCCACAAGGGGGAAACACCACAAATGCCATTGTTTACATGTGTGAATGGGATGCTCATACACAAATGAGAGATAATAATTATGAAAGTATTGAGATTGGTATGATTGATAAATGTTTGTCTTCATCCCATCCAAAAAACTCTCTATATATACATAATCCATCCAATGATATAGTGCTTCATGCCCCCAAAGGTTTCTTATTAAGGTCCACGCTATCCAAATGCCCAAGATTATCCCAATTATAGTATTGTTGAGGATTTTTCCTAAGTGCCATGTGTTATGTCTTCCCTTAATATCCTTTAGGTATGCTTGGTTCAACAAAAATGAATGTTAATTACAATTGGTGGAGTTGATCCCTCAAACACTCATTTGATTATATATGACCTTGACCAATCTAGTCCTAGGCTTCCCCAATAGATTTCTTTCCAAATCCAATTAAATTCACATGGAACAAACATATTTCGATGCATTGTTTATTAAGGAGCCTCTACCTATGCTATGTGACTATCTTGTTGGAGATATTTTGGCTCTCTAGAGATTATTCCATCATCTAACATGTTTAAATAATTTGATGGTCATGATTTTGATTCTCATTGAATCATTGTTTCCTTTTTTTTTTTGAGTTAGGTGAAAATATTGTTTGAATTGAAATTGAGGTAGTGACACTCCTTTAGATTACAACATTCTTTTAGAAAATAGTTGGTTTTACATGATGAAAAAAACCGTGTCCTCAATATTTACAGTCCTTCTCTTTCCTCATCAAGGAAAAGTGGTTACCATAGATCAACTTGATTACTATACATATTATTCTAGGACTAACGTTGAAATGAATATTCAATTCATTGGTGATTCCGAGATGTTGGCATGTTTTACAGGCAGCGTATGCTTGTCATTGACGGAAAGTACAGCAATGATGATGGCTTGAGTATAGGTATAATGTGCCAGGCGGGCACCATAAGTATTTTTGGAAGATGCAGTAGAGAAAGCTTGTGAAGACCAAAAGAGATAGTGCAGAGGTGCACGCAGAGTATAGAGTATGCGTGTTTGTCATTGATGGCAAAGATCACGACCAGCAGGCAAGGAATATCAACAACGATGATGGGATGGAAAGATCAGAAGTGTAAACTCCATTTCGTAGTTTCATATACCAGGAGTTGGAGGAGTCAAGAGTCGAGACTGTTCATCATCGGAGTCCCGAAGTTGCGAAATGTGAAATGCCGAAATCCCGAAACATGCACATCAAACCATGAATTAAACTCCATTTCAGAGTCTCGGATACCGGGAGTTGAAGGAGTCAAGAGTCGAGACTCTTCATCATAGGAGTATTGGAGTTGCGAAATGAGAAATGATGAAATCCCGAAACATGCACATCAAACCACGACTTAAACTCCATTTCGGAGTTCCGGATACTGGGAGTTGGATGAGTCAAGAGTCAAGACTCTTCATCACAGGAGTCCCGAAGTTGTGAAATGCGAAATGCCGAAATACCAGATCGTTGATCTGACTCCATTTCGGAGTTCCGGATACCGGGAGTTGGAGTGTCGAAACACTTCACCACAGGAATGTCAAAATGTTGAAATGCCGAAATGCAAAAAACACCTTTTGGTGTAGGTTCTGCATATTGGGAGTTGGAGTGTTGAAACACTTCACCACAGGAATGCCGAAATGATGAAATGTGAAAAAACACCTTTTGGTGTAGGTTTTGGATACAGGAAGTTGGAGGAGTCAAGAGTCAAGACTCTTCATCATAGGAGTTCCGAAGTTGCGAAATGAAAAACGCTGATCATTTCGGGGTTTGTGACTTGGAGTGTCGAGATACTTCTCCACAGGAATACCAAAATGTAGGAATGTCGAAATGTGAAATTGCGAAATAACTTTATGGATAAACACTTGGTCACAACTGTGGGCATGTGAAGGAAGGAGCTTGCAAGTTGCAAGGCTCCATTTCATGATCGAGAGTTGGAAGATTCAGAGTGACTCGCAACAAATTTGCGAAACGTGAAATTGCGAAATGCAGTTTTGAATAAGGTTGTGGTCACATCCAGTGGTCACATCTATGGAAGATGGAGGAAGGAGCTAGTGTAACCAAGCTCCATTTCGGTGATCGCGACTTGGAGGTTCGAGACCCTTCATCATAGGAATTCCTAAATGAGAAATTGTGAAAGCGCTTGGTCACCATCGGTGGTCACATCGTCGAAGAGCTATAGAAAAGAGCTCGAAGAGACAAGCTCCATTTCAGAGTTTGGGACATGGAGAGTTGAGACGACCCTTCACAGAATCCCCGAAACACGAAATGTGTGTTCAAGACTGGCCCCTAGTCATAACCTATGGTCACATCGACGAAGGCTCAAGGGAGGAGCTAGCACAAATCTAATCTCCATTTCAGAGACTGCAACTTGGAGAGTCGAGATGCCTCACAACAGAAATTGTCAAATTGCAAATCGTGAAAGCGCCTTATGAATAGGCATGTGTTCACCCACATGTGAAAGGAAAGGTGAAAGGTGCCAAAGGCATAAGGCTCAAGAGGTTCACAGTGTAACTGCCAGAAACCACTAATTTTTTCTGCATAGAAAAATCAAAGAGGCATCAGTGTGATTTCCAGAGAAGTTGAAGAGTCTTAAGGCATCTGCCAGTGGAATGAATATTGTTCATAGAGGAGATTGACAGATGGAAGAGCGTTGAAGCCTATAACTGCAATAGAGAGGATGAGCTCGACTATGATAGAGAAGACGAAGAGTCTCGACTGCTAGACAGTCTAAGGAATCTTGGCATAACACCCAGTGATGATGGACACATGGGTTTAACGGCTAGAGAAGCTGAAGAGTTGCAATGATGATCTGGAAGAGGACTCGACACAAGGAGAACATGAAGAAAAAAGAGAGGGTGTTGATGCTCGAGGTAGTGAAGTGGTGTAAATGTGGAGTGGAAGTGAAGATCCTGATGTGGAGAACAATGGCGGTGTAAAGAGGATGTAGAAGTATTGTGCATAGAGCATGCACAAGGTGCACAGAGACTATAAGAATGTAGAACAAAGAAGAGATGGGTGCTGCTGTTGAGAGTGATTTAGGTGTGTAGAAGGAGGCAGAGTGCAGCAGTTGAAATGAACAAAAGAGGAATGGTGCATAGATGGGACATGACACACAGTGCATAAAAGACTTACCCAGTGACCGTGTGTTGTTAACTGTTCTGACTGAAAAATGAATTGAACTATAGAAAGGTAAAATTACAGTATGCACAGTGTGAAGAAATCTCAGAGATAAGGAACAGAAGCTAAATAGAATAGAAAAGTTGAAGAGATCAAAATGTACACATATCAAAGAGCATGAGAAGGACACAAAAATAACAGATAGAAAGAGACAACAAGTCAAGTCAAATATGAACAGAGCAGAAGAATAGTGTAGCAGAGAAGAATTGCAGAACAATGAAGAAGTGGTAAGAATTGATTTATATGTGTTGTTGGTTATTCAATAATTTATTTGTAATCCAGGTGGTAGGGAGGTGCTAGGGAGGACTGTTGTCCTTAGAGGTTCAAGTGGGTTCTTGAACATAGGAGGTTGTATCTTCCATCTGGTTGCATCCATAAAAACCAGGGTGGCAGGGTGGTGCAAGGGAGAACTGTTGTTCTCTGTTTTATAGGTTGGTGCCTGTGTGACTGGAAGTTGGTGCTTCCATTCAGTTGGTGATGGAACAATTAGGGAGTTTTTTCTTCCTTCTAGTGGGTCCTAGAGAAACCACGGAGTTGGTGCTTCCTTCTAGTGGGTGCTAGAGAAACTAGGGAGTTGGTTCTTCCTTCTTGTGGGTGCTAGAGAAACCAGGGAATTGGTGCTTCCTTCTAGTGGGTGCTAGAGAATCCAGAGAGTTGGTGCTCTCAGCAAGTAGCAGCTTGGAAAACAGAGGTTGTAGCCTCATTATGAGTTGGTTCTCATAAGTATGATAATGTACATAATGTAAAGATTACTTATCATATAAAGAAGAAGAGGTTTTTACCCTTTATGGGTTTCCTCAGGAAATATCTGTCTCTGTGTATCTCATATGTGTGAATGGTGTTGAATGTTCTATTGCTTACTTCCCTACATTATTGTGATTGTCATTGAGTTCTTTGTAAAAAGTTTAAAATAAGCATAATTTTTTAAGCACGATGACAACTGATTCACCCCCGCCCCCTCTCAGTTGTCCAACACAAGAGTTCTTTTAATAATATCAATGTTGGGATGTTCAAATATTCATCTTTGATGGGAGAATCGACCCTCCATTCATCGATTTGTTCTATTAGCTTATCTCCTATATGTATGATATCATATGTTACTATTGAATCACAAGGTTTGTCCTCAATATCTATTTCTATTACAGATCCTATGCTCTAACAATTGATCTCTTCTAACATATTCAATATCAATCAAGACCCTTTGGTTGTGCCTCATCTATCATATATCCAATCATTAGGGTCAAGTATATCGTTAAGTCCAATTGAGATTTCCTATCAAGCTATCCAATCAAATTATGTGAAGGATGATCAAAACCTCCATCATTATATCGAATATCATCATTTCACTTTTCCCATATGGGTCTTAAACCCAATCAATTCACTTGGTTTTATGGATGTTGAGATTCATTCTAATTAGGCTACCCTTGAAGCCATGCCTAAGTCTGAAAGATTGTGGCAATATATGCATCATAGATCATTTTTCTTCCATGATGGCACACAAAGCCTAGTTCATCTAGTGATATCGAGTGGTACTAATACCCCATCCCAACACACAATTTTTATGTGTAAGGGAATTTGGTGAATATTTTGAAAATGATCCCCATCAATATCTCATTGAAGATAGATGTCAGTGAAAAAATATTTATTGGTTCATATTTTTCTCCTAACAAAATTGAACTTTACACTTCACTTTTAAATAGTTTAATGAAATTATCAATTAATCCTATGAGGATATGTCAAGCATAGATCCCCATACTTTTGAACATGAAATAAAAACATATGTTAGTGCTAAGCATGTTCATCGAAATATATGGATGGTTAATCCGAAGAAGGAAACTACCATTAAGGTAAAGGTTGAAAATTTGGTGCATGTTGATTTCATTTACCCAATTCATTTGAACAAATGGGTTTCTAATCCCATTTTGATTGCTAAGAAACAAGGCACCATTCAATTCTATGTTGATTTTAGGGATATTCATAAAGATTTCCCAAATAATTATCATACCCCATTCGTTGATTAGATCATCGATGAATGTGCTAGAAATAAACATTTTTCCTTTTTGGATGGTTTCTCCGACTATAATCATGTTCAAATAAATAATGAAGACCATCATAAAACTGTGTTTATATTTCCTTGGGGTGATTTTGCCTATCATAATATGTTTTTTTGGTCTTAAAAATGTTGGTGCAACATTCCAATGGGCCATGTCGTATTATTTTCATGACATCAAACACATTGGTGAAGAACATTTGGATGATTTAGTCAGTTGATCATCCATATTATCTTTGTGTCATATTCACCAAATATTGGTATTATAACAGTAATGTGAATCCAAATAAGTGCATATTTTGTGTGACATCTATGTGATTACTTGGTTTCATTGTGTCCAAGTTTGGGATCATGGTTGATTCTTTTAATGTTGAGGCAATAGTTCAATTGCCTCCATCATGTACTATAGGACAACTTAAAATATTACAAGGGAAGGTAAATTTTCTTCGATGATTCATAGTGAATTATGTGGAGATTGTAAAAGGGTCCATGTGCCTTTTAAATAAGGGTGTACCTTTTATATGGGATGGCTAAGCTCAACACTCATTTGAATATTTGAATAAGGTCTTGATGTCAAACCCATTATTGATTCCACCGGACTACAATACATAATTTTTACTTTATCTTGTTGCATTTGAGTCCACCATTGGTATGGTACTTGTCCAAGAGAATAGTTCACAAGTAAAACATGCCATTTATTACGTTAGTAAGGGTCTTGTTCTCCCCAACACTACAAGGAGAACACCTTGTAGTGTATTTTTTTAGTGTTACAATATTAGGAAAAAAATTCAAAGAAACCTCCACTACAACCTCTAATATTCGTAGTGGAGGTTTTAACTGATGTTCCCTATAACTAAAAAAAAAAAAATGGTGGGTGGAGGTTTTAGTCGAGGTTTATTTTTTGGTGCTTGTATTGGTAACATGTACCAGTGCATGTTTATGTAACATGAATCAAAGTGTACATAAACCTAAAAAGCATCGGTGTCTATATTATATGTAAAAAACCAATGCATATTGTAATCATGTGCATCGTAATATTTTGAAACAATAAATATAATTGTATGTTATGTTGTTTAAAGTAACAGTGCTTTTAAAAAAAAATAGAAATGGTGTTGCAATGTAATTAATAGGCACTAGTGAATAAGACTCATAAGAACGCACCAACGTATTTTCAATCAATTTATACAAATTTTCAATCAATTATCTCAAAATAAAATATTTTTTATAACAATATTGATTTTTATATTTTTGTTATTGCATTATGATACAATGATTGCATTAATGTGTTATCCATTGGATTACACCTTTGTTATTTGTAACAATGTAAATCATCCATATATTAATTAATCAACAACGCAACATTTTACAACATTCGAAAATGCAATAAAATAAGAAACCCATTTTATTATATATGAATAAGAAACCCATCATCGTATACAATGGGACAATGTAAAGGTCCACAATAATCAAAATGAAACCAATAAGCAATTATTACACTTATTGGTAACATTTCCTCATGCAATTGGGATAATATGTCAAGTACATTAAACAAAATCCTTGATTTTCATAGACAAATATTCCAAAACATACAACTTGCAGTAACCTTCAATTATATTGAATGTCACTCATCACTTGAACTATTGTCATCACTTGAGTTGTGTGCATGCCTCATTTCTTCATCACTTGTGGGAGATATTGTACTTTTGTTATTTAACCTATTATTTACTTGATCAACTTATTTTTTATGTTACACCTCTTCATGATCCATCTACAAACATAGAAATAAAGTGTAATAAGTATATCTACGTTTATTCCCATGGATGGGGTGACAAGGATGTAATTTTGGTGATAATAAATTATATATATATATATATATACCATGTCACTTTATTTACAATTTTTACATCTAGATTTTTAAAATAATAAAAAGAGAACCCAATCATTATAGATTTGTTTTATCTTGGTATGGTAGGCATTTAAATGTATAGAATCCTTTGAAATCAAAAATTTCCATTTCAGATCCTTCAATGTTTCAAAATACATTCAATTTGATTTGGATGCGTATTGGAAATTTGGGTTTGTCTTTATACAAACTCTGAACCTATTCCAATTTTTATATATTTTATATATAAGATGAGTTAAGTAATTATGAATTGAGTGTTAATGTACCTTTTGTAAGTACTCATACAAGAAAATTAAGTGTCTTCAATTTTAACCAATAAATTGATTAACCTAGAAATTTGGTTTTTTCCTATAGATTCCAGTGTTAAATTGGTTACCTCCCAAGTGTTTGTCAAAATATTTATGAGAATGTACAATTTGGAAAGTATTTGATATAAAATAATTGTTTTTTTTCAACCTTGGTCTAATTGGTTTGATAGAAGTAGTGTTGGGAATTACAAGGTGGATGTGGAATTTGT
Organism: Picea engelmannii; assembly: GCA_009831015.1. NCBI lineage: Eukaryota > Viridiplantae > Streptophyta > Pinopsida > Pinales > Pinaceae > Picea > Picea engelmannii. Next base: position 379,432 of record ML781116.1, on the reverse strand, counting down.
CCATGGGTCCCAAACATTGGTTCATCCAAAACTAGGGAAATGAAATATATTAGGACATTGGACCTTTATTGGCAGATGAAATCTATGATGGGAAAGGTGTTGGTGGAGAGAAATGGAGTTGAAAATGAGATCATGATATAATTGGACAACATGCAACCGAAAATTAAGGTGGTTGATAACAACGTATCTCTATTGGCTAAGAAAAAGATGGGATTGGACTTCTCCAAGATACAAAATGTCCAACCACGGGTTCCTGAAGATGTTTCTAAAAACCATCTTATCTGATTTCCCTAATGTTATGGTTAATTTTTGTTTTGTCTTTCTATTATAGAGGCAACAAGGCTCTGTCCTCTCTTTGGTCTAGGTGTCAAGGCATAGGACAATGGTCTTCCAATGATATTTTGAATGCAATTCATGGTTTCATTCTATATGTAGTTCATGGTATCACTCCCCATAAAAAATAATTTGGATAAATAAATTTCTCTTCTATTGTTGGTCTAGTTTCCATAGTGGCAGGCCAACAACATAAACTATGTAATGTTTTTCTCTATTAATATGAAATTCTCTAGCTAGCTTACAAAAAAAAGGTATATCTACATTTATAAAGTATAATATACATGGAAGTTACCATATGTATTATGCAAAGTAGTAACAAAATTCTTATGATGACTACCAACATAAACAACAAAATTTAAAGAACAATAATGATACCTTTATTGATATAAATCCAAGTTTACTTGACTCTTTGAGGGAGAAACCTCCAGCAGAGAAAAGATAAATTAAAAAATAATTCTCAAGGAAACACTTTCCCATACCTTATACTCTTATTTATACTATTTCTATCTTCTAAAGAACATTCTAGAGGAATATGTTTCTAGAAGCGAAAGCTTCTATTAATTCTTATTACATTGAATGTGTTCACATTATTACATAGGCCTTATTTACAAATGTCAGCATTTATTACATAGAAAACATATTATTCTACCTACTTGAGGGGTTAGGGAGATTAGGTCGCTAACATGCACTCCCCCTTGAAAAACAACCTTGTCCTCAAGGCATGAGATGCCAAGGAAACTGTTGTATAATGGTAGTTGACTCTCGTGTGGCATCCTCTAGTGGTGTATCCTTCCAGTGAAATAAAACTTCCTTGATGGTGCATTGATGGAGACGACGCTTGTGGTGGTCCAAGACTGCTTGAATCTAAAACCAAATGGATCGTAGGCTTCATCCAATTCAAGGAGGCTAGTTTGAGTATGGCACATGGTTCCAATCAGTTTATTTAAGTGAGAAACATGAAAAACATGATGGAGCTTAGAGTGACCGGGGAGAGCTAAATTGAATTCCACATGCCCCACATGCTTAAGAATTGTATAAGGGTCATAAAAATTGGGGGATATTTTCTAAAAATGCTCTGCTTTGAGTGAAGTTTTCTTATAAGGCTGCAGATGAAGAAACACCTAGTCTCCTTCAACAAATTGATGTTCCAAATGCCCTTGATCTACTTGTTGCTTCATGCGATTCTGATCCATGGACAAATTTTCTTTGAGGGTATGAAGAATGGAATATTAGACTATAAGTATGTTTTCAATGTCTTGAACCTTGGATACACTCGTAAACATGTTGAAACTACACATAATAGATCTATCTAGGAATTGACATACATGGTTGCAGAGAAAATATGAGAAAATAGAAGCAAGAGAGAAAGAATGGAAGAATTCCCATTAATTGTATTCCACACTCAAAGAGTGAATAATTTACAATAGATATAGGATAAATGAGTAACTAATGTTCCATATTAGTGATCTAGAGAGATCTAGACACTCACTAATAGACATTGGAGTGAACTGCCACCTATTCCTAGTTAACTAATCCATGCAATCATCAGTTAACTGAGTCACGACTTCCATTAGTCTAACTAAGTGTAATTGAGTGTAAGTGACTACAAAATGAAGAGGAACATCCTATTTTGTGGGGGAATATTCTCTAGAGAGAATATTCTCATCTAAGGAAGAGTTCTCAACATTGGACTGTAAAACTTAGGAAAATAATTATAGGTGAGTGTGTAATATCTCCAACACCCCCCCTGAACACTACTATGGTGTACATGATGAATGGGTCTCGGAAACCAAGGCCATGTTAGGTACCCATTTTAAAATGAATATAAGAATGAGACACTGAAAAAATGAGAAAAGAGGGAAAACATCATGGG
>ML781116.1:329980-377218 GCA_009831015.1 Picea engelmannii | reverse complement strand
CACCCCCCTCAAATTACAATGCATATAAAAAAAATGATAAGGAACAAAAAGAAGTTGCTAAGTAACCATGTCCTTCACTCCAAGACAACCTTGCAACTGTGCAAGTTTGTCCTCGTTGAAGATTTTGTTGAAGATGTATATGTCTGCACGGATCTGATGAAGTAGATGCACCATTGATATGTCCACACATATCCACTTTCTCCTCTTGTAATGAATAAGATCCAAATAAATTTTGGATGAAACTTTGAAAACCGTGTGGTTTTTTCCGGAAAAAACGTTGAAATTTTGTTGATTTTAAAATGATCATAACTTCAATTCCTGAACTCTGTTTCAAAAGATTGTATTTTTGAAATTGGATATCTTTCTGAGAGGAATTCAAATATCCAATTTTTTTCTGCAATTTTTTCTTAGAAAATATCATAATTGAATCTGATATGCGTGGCTCCATTTTTGTCTCCTGAGATGCATGCATGTTGCTCCTGAGATGCATGATATATATATTCCACATGAAATTCAGAAAACAAATCTGAAATGGAGTAGACATCATCTGCAATTAATGGAATACAAATTTGTGTAGATACTTGTGTAGAATACTCTTCAGAATAAGAGGCTTGATCTTCTGATGGTTTCTCTTCTGGTTTTGTCTCTCCATATCCTCCATCCAATCTTCACAATCTTCTTTATTCCTGAAAAAAACCTCCAATCTGGTCCATAATTCATTTGGAGTTGAGTCTTGCGAGTCATCATATACTTGGTGGGGAATTTTAGGAGAAATAAACAAGAGGATACATCCTATGGCCATATATTGTTTATTGATAAATTCATTTTTCTCATCGGTAGAATCAAGATCTACTTCCATTGCCATAGTTATTTTGTACAAGCCTTTACATCTGAGATGAAGAAATTTTTTTGGCTTCCACTCCAAATAGTTATGAGGTGTGAGAAGTATCATCGATGAATAATCCATATTTTCTACGTTATTCAATCTTTAATACCTGCAAAAAGAGTCTGGTGTGTCTTTTTCCTAGCAATCCATTGGCTTTGATACCATGTAAATTTGTTGAACCTACATACAATAGATCTAGATAAGAATTGACATACACAATTGCATAGAAAATATGATAAAAGAGAAGAAGGAGAGAAAGAATGGAAGAATTCTCATTAAATGTATTCCACACTCAAAGAGTGAATAATTTACAATATATATAGGCTAAATGAGTAACTAATGCACCATAGTAGTGATATAGAGAGATATAGACACTCATTGACACATAGTCCTAGTTAACTGATCCATGCAATCATCGGTTAACTGAGTCACGACTTCCACTAGTCTAACTAAGTGTAAATGACTCTAAACTAAAGAGGAACATCCAATTTTGTTGGGGAATATTCTCTAGAGAGAATATTCACATCTAAGGAAGAGTTCTCAACATTGGACTGTAAAACTTAGGAAAATTGTTATAGGTGAGTGTGTAATATCTCCAACAACACCTGGCAAGTAGGAGAGGAAAAAAGGTGGGTTTTTACTGTATACCACTTCAAAGGGAGTCATGCGAGTGGAAACATGGAAATATGTGTTGTACTACCATTCATCTAATGGTAACCACTGAGCCCATAGATTATTTTCATCAAACACGAAGCACCTTAAAATGTTTCCAATAACTTGTTGACTAATCTAGTTTGACCATCAGTATAGGGATGATAATCTGTGTTGAGATGCAATTGGGTTCCCTAGAGGTTGAAAACTTATTGCCAAATGTTGCTATTGAAATTTGGTTCACAGTTGGAGACAATAGAGTGAGGCATGGAATAGAGTTTGAAGATATTATCCATGAAATTTTGAGCCACCGGGGATGCAGTGAATCGGTGTTGGAGGGCATTATAGAAATGAGCATATTTGGAAAGGAAATCGACAAAAACCATGATGACTACTTTATTTCTTGATTTGGTAATCCAACAATGAAGTCCATAGAAATAATTGTCCATATAGCAGGTGGAATAGCATTAGGTTGGAGTGTTTTTGGATATTTTGTGGTTTCTCCCTTATTGTGTTGACAAGTATCACATTTGGCCACAAAGGTGTGGTTGTATTGTTTCATGCCTTCCCAGAAAAAACATAAAATTCACCCATTCATATGTTTTGTGAAATCATGAATGCCTAGTTGTTGGTGAAGCACGAAGTTCACAGACTATAGTGGATTTAAGGCGATATTTTTTTCTTAAATACAAACGACCTTTATAGCAAAGATCCTCATTGTGAGAAGAGTATTCCAGAAAGGCCTAAGGATCTTGTTGCAATCATTGGATGAGTCTATAATGTTTGGGATCGTGGAACCATTCCTAGGCATGGATGACTTCTTCCCAATCCGTGAAAATGAAAAAGAAGGAAAAGAGGGACCCTTCATATTTCCTGAAAAGAGAATCAAAAACCATATTTTATTTTTTCCTTCTTTTAAATGATCTCATAGTCATAGCCAAACATCTTGGTCATTAATTTTTGTTTCTCGGGGAATGAAATTCTTTGTTCCAAAACATGATTGAGTCTAGAATGATCAGTTTTAATTTGGAGGCATTGCCCTAACAAATAAGGACACAAGAGATCCACTGCATGAAAAATATCCAACATTTCCTTTTCATATGTGGATTTTCCCAAATTTCACTCAAAGACTTGTTTACTAGTGAAAGCCAAAGTTCAAGCATCTTGCATGAGGACTTCCCTAATTCCTTTCATTGAAGCATCACATTCCGGAACAAAAGTCTTGGCGAAGTTGAGAAGTTCCAAAACAAGAGTCTTTCACATGGCTCCTTTCAAGGCTTGGAAGTATTTATCCACTACTAGAGTCTATTTGAAAGGATAATTTTTAAGGAGAGCAGTTAGGGGAGCTGCAAGTTTTCCATATTTTTGAAAAAACTTGTGATAATATCCCATTAAACCCAGGAAACCTTGCAAAATTTTAAGAGTTTTAGGATAGGTCCAATCCTTCATAGTTGCTATTTTTTGAGGATCCACATGGGCCAGATGGGCATGTCATGTTTTAATATATATGAGGATAGCATCAAACAAAACTAAGACAAAATGATGAAGGAATGGGAAGAAGACATGATTTGTGAGACTTTGAAAGGTGGAAAAGGCATTACACAAGCTGAATGGCATGACCAAGAACTCATAATGGCATTCATGATTTAGAAAGGAAATTTTGGGAATTTTTAACTCTTTCATACATATTTGGTGGTAGCCATATCATAGAACAAGTTTGATAAATAACTGAGCACCACTCAACTCATCCAAAATTTCATCAATGATAGGATGGAGGAATTTATCTTTAGTGGTAATTTTGTTGAGGGATCTAAAATAAAGGAACATGTTCCATGTGCATTCTTTCTTGAGTACCATGAAAATAAGAGAATACTAAGGGGTGATGATAAGGAACACCTGTCGCTAGCAATTCATAAACAATTTTCTCAATTTCATTATTTTGGCCAAATGGGTGATGATAAGGATGAACATTGGGAGGAAGACTGCCAGGAAAAACGGGAATGGAATGATCATGGGTGCCACTGGAAGGGGTAATTCCTTCTAGGTTGTCAAAAATAGTTTGGTGTTTGGAAAGAAGAGACTTGATGTTGGGATGAATAGTAAGGGAGGGGGTATCAATGGCTTGAATGGCATGGAGTTGTGAAATAATGCCAAAGTGACCTTTTTTGAGTAGTCTCTCCATTCGATGGGAACTAATGATATCATGAGAGGCTTTTGTGATTCCTTGGAATTGATATTGATGTCCATCATTTTGGAAGGGCATAGTTAAATCCTTGAAATCCATGGTGATGGGGTCGAGTGTGTGAAAACATTCATCACTGAGGACAATGTCGCAATCACCCATGTCAATAGAAAACATATGAGATTTTAGGTGGTAATGACCAATTTGAAAGGCCACATTTTCACAACACCCCCCAAATTTCATGGAACTGCCATTAGCAATCATGATTTGAAAATTGTTGACAACAAATATATATCACATGTGTTGATTAAGGTTGGTTGTTATTGATGTCAACCCTTGAAGAACGCACCGTAGCACAAAGGTTTGGGTAATGGACCCAATATTGTTTGATGTAAATATGACTCATTATTGTTTTGTCATGGTTAATAAGAAGTAAATATGGATGAACTCAAAGTGGTCCCCTTATGGTGAAATCCCTCACGGGAAGACGCTTTGCGGAGTAAGAGAACCCATGCTTAATTGTGGAATAATGAGATGAAGGAAAATGAATTTGTCAGGGAAACTATCATAGATGGATAGTTCTTTTCATGCCATTTCTGGTGGTATGTGGAATGTAACATAACTCCTCATGGTTAGAGATTTATGGCAATGAGAAGTTGGAGACCCTAGGTTTGGGTAATGGACCCAAGTTTATTTGATGGGTAACAGTATGATTTATGATATATTTTTAGATAATACTATTCTATATGGATATTACATTTCATGCTATTTCTGTTGGTATGTGTAACGCCACATAACTCCTCACGGTTTGAGAGTTATGGCCTTACGAAGTTGGAGGACCCTCATATGTCATCTAGAAGCCCCAAAAGGTCAAAGTAGTCAAAGTGGTTTAAGATATTTTTAAAGGATAAATAATAAAGTGAAGTGATGAGTGTATTATAATTCAAATTGATTACAAAATAAATTATTTCAATAATAATTTTAATGGAGAAATTAGAAGTGGGTTAACCCTAAAATAAGGAAAGTTGGCCAAGTGACCTAGAAGATGTTTTTAAGGAAGATACTTGGAGAGTATAAATAAGACGCAAGGTTCTCTCATTTAACACACACTTGATCATATTGAATACCTATAGGTGTCTAAGGTAACAAAATGATATATAAGCTGAAATTCCGAGGAAAGTGAAGAAAAGAAGGCCGAAATGCAAGGAAGGATAAATTCTTTTGAAGGTGCTTTCTAAGGTATGTTATTTACAGGTCATCTCACCAATTTCACTATAAATTGTTTTCTATAATGATTCAGACCATGAAATTTCTATTCCATTGAGAAAACATATCCAAGTATCTGTGGTAAACAATTCATCTTGTGGGTCGTTGTATTTGTGGAGTTACACTCCGTGGAAAATAGGGTTTGTGGCTAGTCCTGAAACTAGTCAAAAATCGGTGTTTCGAGTAAAAACGTCATAACTTCTTCATAACAGATCAAAATTCCATAAAAAAAATGTGTTGGTTAGGGTACATTCTATAGTATTATTTGTAACATTTTCATATCATTTAAACAAATATTCCGTGTGGGGAATTCTCTACAATGTTGCTCTCTAGAATAAGCTAGAATTCAACAAGGTATGCCATTTTTGCTATAACTCTTTTTCTGAGAGGTTCCAAGTAGTGACACTTGGAGGAATTGCATAAAACAAACTGAAGAACATTTTGTATCAGTTTCATATATTTATACATTACAAGTACAAAGTTATGATTACTTCAAGTTAGGGTTGTTGACTAATCCAAAACTAGGCATGTGAGACTAAAGAAAAGTTTGATGAAAATGATAGTCTATTGTTGTTAAATTTAAGGAATGTTTGAAGGAATGTGATAATATATAACAGGTCTATTACAGAGCTACAAATCATATTTGGATGATGAAATTGATGAGGGCTTTTGGTTGAGTTACATTTTGAGTACATGGTTGAGACAAGTAGTCGATGAGTTGGCACATACATGAGGTGTATAGTTGATGATGTTGGTTTATGAGTAGTTGAGACGTGATTGGTACATACTTGGTACATGGTTGTATGCACTTGGTTATGGTATAGGTTGATTATAGGTTGTTTGGTACATACTTGGTACATGGTTGGATGCACTTGTTTATGGTACAGGTTGATTACAGGTTGTTTGGTACATGTTGGTGCATGGTTGATGCACTTCTTTATGGTACAGGTTGATTACAAGTTTAGGTACATGTTGATGCATGGTTCATATTTATTGGTATAGATTTACAACGGTATATCTCATAGTGATAGTGTGACAGTGATTCCATCATTCTACTTCTACTTTAGGGTGGCAGGACGGGGCAAGCACAGGTGGTTATAGCGACCTTCCGGTTGTAGCTGGAGAACATAGGGGGTTGTAGCCTCCTTTTGGTTTTAGCTAGAGAATTAGGGAGTTGGAGCTTCCCTCAGGTTGTAGCCTGAGAAACTAGGGGGTTGGAGCCTCCTTCTAGTTGCATCTAGAAAAAAAAGAAAGTTGGTGCTTCCAATGAATGTAATTATTCAAGACATATAAGACAAATCATTTTGTGGTTTTCTCCCGATTTGGGTTTCCACGTAAAACAATGGTGTACTGTGTATGTATGTGATTTTTTATTTCTTACTGCTCATTATTGGATAATAATTCTACATTGACATAACAATTGAAGAAAAATGATTATAATTACACTATTACTGATTCACCCCCACTCTCAGTAATCCAACAATTGGTATCAGAGAAAGGTTCCTTCAGGAAACAGTTTAACCATTGGAAGGAGATCATGGATTATTCTGAGAATGGAGTACCAATGTTTAATGATCAGAATGGTTTTAAGTATGATATGTGGAGAAAAAGGATGGAAGTATTTTTACAGGCATAGGGACATTATATTTGGCTATCAGTTGTTACATGATATGATAGTTCAAAAAGGGAAAAGACTGCAGCCAAGAAGGAATTGAAGAAGAATAACAAAATAGCAATGGATTTCATCTAGGAAGGATAACCTAAACCAGTACTAGAAAAGGTTGGTAAATTTTCATAAGCTAAAGAACTTTGGGGTAAGCTACATGACATATATTCTTCACCCATCATAGATTCAAAAAATGACAAAAAAGATGCAGATACAAAACAAGAATAAAGATGCTCATCATGTTAGACAGATTCAGAAGAGGAAGAGTATGATGAAGAAGAAGTTGATTACAAAGAAAAATTGATCAGTGCAATTAAATATCTAAGGAAATAAAGAGAAGAAAACAAGTCATCCAATAAAGAATTGATGAAGCAAAAGAAAAGTGTTCAAAGTTCCAAAAAGGATCAACAGGTCATCAAGAATTTAAGAGCTCAACTAGAAGAGGGCAAAAGAATTGAAGAAACTCTATAATATCAAAAGAAATGTTTAGAAGCCAACATAGAAACAAAAAAGGAAGATGCAAAAAAGAGAGAAAAGATATTGATGGATCATCTCAAGGAAATAACTAATGACTTAAACCAACTTGAGGAAGAGTTTGGTCAAGAAGAGAGAAGACTGGAAGAAGAAATAATTGCATTGAAAATCCAACTTGAAGAAGAAAAGAGAATAGAAGAGGTCATGAAGTCTCAGATAATGAAGAAAGAAGAAGAGCTTGATAATCTTGAAGAATAAGTTGTCACATTAAGAGTCAAAATCGTCAATCTCAACAAGAAAGTTGAAGAGACAGAAACATCCACATCAGTTGTAGATAATGAAGAGAAGCACTCTACGTTGCTAGAAAAGAAGAATGGAGAAAATAGAGAGAGTTATGCAAAAGTACTCAAATGAAGGAATCATCGTCAACCAGAATCTAAGAAAACTATTGAAGATACATCTTCAAGAATACCATCCATGTTCAAGCCTCAAAGAAGCTTCAATCATGATCATGATCAGTCAAGGAAAAAATTCATAAGGACTACGCCACAAAGAAGATCATTCACTCCCAGGTATGAAAATTTATTTTATGGTCATTGTTTTTATTGTACTAACTTTGGACATAAGGTTGCAGATTGCAAGGATTATAAAAGAAATGTTCAAGCAGAATGTGCCTATGTGGTCGCATGTAACATTGAGTGTTACAAATGTCATAACTATGGACACATAGCCATTGATTGTAGAAGCATGATCGATACTTCCATGAAATATAATACTGATATCAAATATAAGAAATTATGGATAAGAAAACAGGAAGAACGGGTGAACAAAGACCAGGTACCATAGATCGCAAGATTGACAATAAAATGAGATAAAGATAATTCTACAGAGAAAAGGAAACATGTCAGATACATAAAGGTTTGGAAAATAACCAAAAGAAAGGAAGGACAGGTAAATAAGGAACATGTTCAAGAGATTTTACTTTCAAACATTGTAGTGAAAGATGAATCCATACATAGAAAGAAAGAAGTCAGAGCTTAGAGAGATAATGAATCTACCAATGAAGATGATGATGAATCTACCAATGAAGATGATGATGAATACACATCAGAGCAAGAATTGTTCTGAGCCATACGACTTAGAGACTCCCAAGAAATATGAATATTAGACAAGGGGAGTCTATGCGATAGCTGTGACAAACCAAAGAACCATCCTTTGAGCAGCTTGCAGAGTTTGAGAAGACAGATTAGGAGCAATCAGTTAGCAAAAGTGCAGTTTGATAGTATAATGATAAATGGGTTATCATTATGGACAGTTTCGCAAGTAGAGTCTTGGACAATATGGATAGAGATGGATTTGTAAGAACACTTAGCAGGTTTGGATAGATATATGACAGTGGACAAGAGAATGGATTCATAGATTAAGAGAGTGGTTCAAATACAAAGGAACATTATCGTAATGGATGATAATTACATAGAAAATGGCTCAAACAATGCTAATGGATTTCAAATTGACAGATATATTTTGGACACAGGCGGTGCATACAATAGTTCACATTCAAAACATAGTAATGCTCAGAAACAACACTAATAAAACTCCCTACAAGCTATGGAAAGGAAGACAAAAAAATGTGAAGAACTTTAGAGTTTTTGGAAGAAAATGCTACATCACAAGAGAAGATGGTAGAATGGGAAAGTTTGAATCTCATGTGGACAAAAGAATACTTGTTGGTTACTCAAGTACAAAGAAAGAATACAAGTGTTACAATCTAATATTAAACAAAGTTGTGGAAAACATCAACGTAGCAATTGATGAAACAGGCAGACCAGAATCAAAGGAAGAAGAAAAAAAATCAATGGAACAACTTTTCAAAGAAGAATATGAAAACAAAGTAGAAGAGAAAGATGAATATTGAAGGAATCAACTTTGAAGAGACATTTTCCCCAATTTCCAGAATGGAAGCAATCCATTTAATTTTATCTTATGCATGCTCCAAAAATGTTAAAGTATATCAGATGGACGTAAAATCATCTTTTCTGAATGGGGAACTTGAAGAAAAAGTCTACATTGAACAACCAGAAGGATTTTAGTTGTTAGAGAACACATACTATATATGTAAATTAAAGAAGGCCTTGTATGATCTAAAACAGGCTCCTAGAGCATGGTACTCTAGAATGGAAATGTATCTGCAACAGGCAGGGTTCAGAAAAGGAAGTGTAGACAATAACCTCTACATCAAGGTAAGTCAAGGTAATATTTTATTAATTGAAGTTTATGTTGATGATATTATTTTGGTAGTGATGATGACAGGTTAAGCCAGAAATTTGCAAAAGACATGCAGAATGAATTTGAAGTGTCGTTACTTGGAGAACTATCCTTATTTTTTAGACTTCAGATACATCAAAGAAACCAAGAAATTTTTATTTCTCAAACCAAGTATATCGGAGAAATGCTAAAGATGTTCGGAATGGAAGATTGCAAACTAGTTATCACTCCCATGCAAACCAGTTGTAAGCTGAGCAAAGATGATGATTCAAAGTCTACAAATTAGAGGCAATACGGGTCAATGATTGACATCCTACTATATGTGACAACATCTAGACCATATGTAATGCAAGCAGTTGGACAAGTGGCACAATTTCATGAAGCACCAAAGGAATCACATGTATTAGCAGTAAAGAGGGTTTTCAGATATCTCAAAGGAATAAAAGAGTTTGGATTATGGTATCCAAAAGGAAAAGATATATCACTTATTGCCTACATAGATGCAGATTGGGCAAGTTGTATTGATGACCGACGAAGCACTAGTGGATCAACGTTCTACTTAGGTGAGTGTTTGGTATCATGGCTAAGCAAGAAACAATCATCAATATCTCTATCTACATCTGAGGCAGAGTATATTGTAGCAACAACATGTTGTACACAGGTTCGTTGGATGAAACAAACTTTGACAGATATACAGGTTGAGTATGATGAGCCCATTCCAATATATTGTGATAATACAAGTGCCATCGGTATCTCAAAAAACCCGGTGATGCACTCCAAGACAAAACACATTCCAATCAAGTATCACTTTCTACGGGAACAGGTTGCAAAAAATAACTTCAGAGTTGAGTACGTGGGCACAAAAGAACAAGTGGTAGACATCTTTACAAAACCACTTCCATGGGAAGCCTTTGAATATGTTCACCAAAGACTTGGAGTTATTTCTACTCCAAAATGATTTTTTTTTTTAATGATTTTTCAATGCTTATCTTATATGTCTTAGATGTACACGACGAAGAACCATAAGAGGATAGTTCAGTCAAGGGGAGCAACCCTGGATGAAAATATACCTTTGCCATTGATGACAAAGGGGGAGAGATTTATCATATGCAAAGGACAGATGCATGGTTCCAAGGGGATCAGATTTATCATATGCAGAGGACAGAGGCAAGGTTTCAGGGGGAGCATGAGTGATATGATTTCATTATTTCATTAGAGTGTTTCCATCAATGCCAAAGGGGGATATTGTTGATTAAGGTTGGTTGTCATTGATGTCAACCCTTGAATAATCCCCGTAGCACAAAGGTTTGGTTAATGGACCCAATATTGTTTGATGTAAATATGACTCATTATTTTTTTTTCATGGTTAATAAGAAGTAAATATGGATGAACTCCAAAGTGGTCCCCTTATGGTGAAATCCCTCATGGGAAGACGCTTTGTGGAGTAAGAGAACCCATGCTTAATTGTGGAATAATGAGATGAAGGATAGTGAATTTTTCAAGGAAACTATCATAGATGGATAGTGCTTGTCATGCCATTCCCTATGGTATGTGGAACGTAACATAAATCCTCATGGTTAGAGAGTTATGGCCATAACTCCTCATGGTTAGAGAGTTATGGCCATGAGAAGTTGGAGACCCCAGGTTTGGGTAATGGACCCAAGTTTTTTCGATGGGTAATAGTATGAGTTATGATATATTTTCAGATAATACTATTGTATATGGATATTACATGTCATTCCATTTCTGGTGGTATGTGGAACGCCACATAACTCGTCAAGGTTTGAGAGTTGTGGCCTTACGAAGTTGGAGGACCCTCATATGTCATCTAGAAGCCCCAAAAGGTCAAAGTAGTCAAAGAGGTTTAAGAGATTTTTAAAGGATAAATAATAAAATGAAGTGATGAGTGTATTATAATTCTAATTGAATACAAAATAAATTATTTCAATAATAATTTTAATGGAGAAATTAGAAGTGGGTTAACCCTAAAATAAGGCAAGTCGACCAAGTGACCTAGAAGATGTTTTTAAGGAAGCTACTTGGATAGTATAAATAAGAGGCAAGGATCTCTCATTTAACACACACTTGAGAATATTGAATACCTGTAGGTTTATGAGGTAACCAAATGATATCTAATCCGAAGTTCTGAGTAAAGTGAAGAAAAGAAGGCTGAAATGCAAGGAAGGATAAATTATTTTGAAGGTGCTTTCTAAGGTATGTTATTTACAGGTCATCTCACCATTTTAGTTATAAACTTTTTATGTAATGATTCAGACTGTGAAATTTATATGCCATTGAGAAAACATATCTAAGTATCTGTGTTAACAAATTCATCTTGTGGGTCGTTGTAGTATTTGAGTTACACTCCGTGGAAAATAGGGTTTGTGGCTAGTCCTGAAACTAGTCAAAAACAGGTGTTTCGGGTAAAAACGCCATAAATTCTTCATAATAGATAAAAATTATGTGAAACCAAATGTGTTGGTTAGGTTACATTCTATAGTATACTTTGTAACAATTTCAAATCATTTAAACAAATATTCTGTGCGGGGCATGTTCTACAAGGTCACTCTCTAGAATAAGCCAGAATTCAACAAGGTATGCCATTTTTTTATATAAATCTTTTTATGAGAGGTTCCAAGTAGTGACACTTGGAGGAATTGCATAAAACACACTGAAGAACATTGTGTATCATTTTTATATCTTTATACATTACAAGTACAAATTTATGATTACTTTAAGTTAGGGTTGTTGACTAATCCAAAACTAGGCATGTGAGACTAAAGAAAAGTTTGATGAAAATGCTAGTCTCTTGTTGTTAAAGTTAAGGAAGGTTTGCAGAAATGTGATCATATACACCAGGTCTATTACAAAGCTACAAATCATATTTGGATGATGTAATTGATGAGGGCTTTTGGTTGAGTTACATGTTGAGTACATGGTTGAGACAAGTAGTCGATGAGTTGGCACATACATGAGGTGTATAGTTGATGATGTTGGTTCATGGGTAGTTGAAACATGATTGGTACATACTTGGTACATGGTTGGATGCACTTGTTTATGGTACAGGTTGATTATAGGTTGTGTGGTACATACTTGGTACATGGTTGGATGCACTTGTTTATGGTACAGGTTGATTATAGGTTGTTTGGTACAGGTTAGTGCATGGTTAATGCACTTGTTTATGGTACAGGTTGATTACAGGTTGAGGTACAGGTTGATGCATGGTTTAGATTTATTAGTACAGATTTACAATGGTATATCTCACAGTGATAGTGTGACAGTGGTTCCATCATTCTACTTCTACTTCAGGGTGGCAGGACGGGGCAAGGACAAGTGGTTGTAGCCACCTTCCGGTTGTAGTTGGAGAACATAGGGAGTTGTAGCATCCTTTTGGTTGTAGCCAGAGAATTGGGGAGTTGGAGATTCCCTCGGGTGGTAGCCTTAGAAACTAGGGGGTTGGAGCCTCCTTCCAGTTGTAGCTGGAAAACAAAGGAAGTTGGTGCTTCCAATGAATGTAATTCTTCAAGACATATAAGAAAATTCATTATGTGGTTTTCTCCCGATTTGGGTTTCCACATAAAACACTGGTGTACTGTGTATGTATATGATTGTTTATTTCTTACTGCTAATTATTGGATAATAATTCTACATTGATATAACAATTGAAGAAAAAGGATTATAATTACGCTATTACTGATTCACCCCCCCCCCCCTCTCAGTAATCCAACAACATGGTCTCTTGGGAAATGCAGTGATGAATAAATGTATGGGTGTTTCCACAATCGATTAACATGATGACATTCTTATGCTAGATATATCCAATTAATTTAAGAGTTTGAGGAGAAAATAGACCATTGAGGGAATTAAAGGAGATAAGTTATTCAACGTATGGGGGGAGAGAGGGAGGGATATGATAATCTTGGTAGATATATTAAGGAGGGGCATCATAGACATCCTCTTCAACAACATCCTGAACAATGGCCATAAAAATATTTGTCTCCTTACACTTGTGCCCCATAAAGTATTTTTCATCACATTTATATCAAAGACCCTTAATCTATCATTCAACCATTTTTTCTCTAGTTAATTTGTGGACCTTAATAGGAGAGGAATGAGGGGCAAGAGTGGTGGGACAAGGATGAGGAATACATGATGGTTTTCTATTTTGGGAAGAGACTACTTGTTGTTCTTCCTTGGTGTGATGAGTATATTCAATCCAAGTCAAGGGGTGAGCCATTAGGACATGCACTCAAGTATTATCCTTCAAGCCACTAATAAAGCATTCCTAGAAAAATGTATCTGTCATGTCATCTGTTAGGAAATCTAATTGTTGAAAATATGCTATATAGTTTTCCATTGTACCTAGATGTTTTTGTCTGGTCAAATGGCCCAAATGATGTGTGTCAGTGTTTTTGGAATGCAATGGGAAGACCCGGGGTTAATCATTAACAAAACAAAAAAACCCTTAGACAACAGCCCTTTAGAAATCACCTGCAAGCAAGTGAAGTCCCACCTAAGGCATATATAGGGGCTACAGGAATCAAGTCACTGCAGTGATGAGGGGAAGTGAGGTATTCAACATAACCATACTATGCATTATCCATTCATATATTGTGTGCATAGTTTCTGTTACTTAACCTTTAATTATCATTCAATATACCATGTGTACGACATTACTCCACTTAGCATTCATCCATTCATCATTAACTTAAGTGCACATGCCCATAACAACATATAATAGTGACATATTCATAATAATAAACCTTTATCTTCATTGCACAATAACAATAAACATCATATGCATCATAACACACAAAAAAAATACATCAAGAC
The DNA here is from genome assembly GCA_009831015.1 of Picea engelmannii. Lineage (NCBI taxonomy): Eukaryota > Viridiplantae > Streptophyta > Pinopsida > Pinales > Pinaceae > Picea > Picea engelmannii. Next base: position 362,995 of record ML781116.1, on the reverse strand, counting down.
ACAAGGTTTTAACGTGGTTCACCCCAATCTGGGCTACGTCCACAACCAATGGATTCTTATTTTATTCATTAACAATCTCCTTATAGTTGCACACTATGCTTACAATAATATGTATCGATTAACATTACCCAAATCTACCTCAATTTTTTTGTTGCAGTGCGAGCTTAACTCTTGAAAACCTTAGTCATCACTCAAAACACCTGAATACTTAGCCAATTCTTCACTCAAGCTCTCACTCCAAAAATAATCACTCGCAAGAACTCATTGACTACGCTCTATACAAAAAACCTATACATATTTATAGTTTTACAATATGGCTAAGCTCGTTACAATGTGGAAAAAAATTCCCAAAACTCTAACTAATTTTTGTCTTTTGTGTGCTGACTCCCGAACATGCTCCAAATACTTTGCGAATGTACTTCTCCTGAGTCAAAATGTCACACAGTTAGTTCTTGCATGATTCAAAAAACTTGTCCAAAATATCCTACTCCAACATGTGTCAAAGAGTTCATATAGGTATGCAACAAACTAAGTCCAAGAAATATACCCTTGGCTTGATCTTTTTTCCATTTCCATCATTTTCATCATTCAAGATCCAATTAAAGGACATCGATACAAATTTTGGTCAACTCATCAATAATTCCATGCAAGGAGAAATAATGTTTCATTTGAGTGACCCATCTCATGGGATCCAAACCAACAAATTTGTCATGATGAAGGTTGCTCGAATGAAAGGCCATAGAATTGGAGGAGTTAGCATTGTCTTGGTAGGAAGGTTGTTCAGAGTATGTAGGGCCATAGAAATCACTAATGAAGTTTTTCATCTCTTCTCAAAGGGTGTTCAAGGACTATTTCACTTCTTTCATTTATGTAGAGAGTATGTCAATTGTGGAGTTGAGGGTAGTGATATTGGAATTCATGTTCTCGATGTCAGTCTTATTTTAGTTGATATCAGTTTCCAAGGATTTGATGGTGGTGTCAAACGATTGGTTTCAAGTGTGGGCCATTTTGGAGGCAGGAAGACACGAAATGTGTGGCTAGTTTGGACCACAATAAAAAAGTATTATAAGTGATAGATACTACTGAGATCAAGGAAAAGAGAAGAATCCAATGGGATAGGTCCCAAATAAGAGTGTCAGGAGGGATAGGTGGGACCATGGAAAAAAAATATTATAAGTGATAGGTACCTTTGTGATTGGGGAGGAATAGAATTGCATACATCTTGTTACTCCCCCGCCCCCATGCATAGGGTTAACTAGAGGATATCATATCTCGTGGATCGCAATGGAGAACATGATCCCGATCATGATGATGATCAACATGTCCACAGATGGTAGCCCAAAAACCCCCATCATTCAACTTTACAACTACAATTCAACCAAGCCTCATCACATCCAACCAACCTAGCGTATGGGAGATGAAAATCCATCATCACCATGAGGTATGTTAGTCCTGATTTCATGAAAAGTATTGTGCTTAATTTGTTGGGCATGTGGATGAGGATATTTGGTTGAATTTAGATAATAGATCATTGATTTAGGAAATTTTGTAAGTTTCCTTGTTTCACCTTGGTGCTCTAGTATCGTGTTGTCACTACCCAGGAAAAAGGCATGCTACTAGGGGGCCCTCACAATGGTAATGTTCCATTCCCCACCATACTGTTGACGGGCAAAATTGTTTGTCCGTCAATTAAGAGAGTGGAACCGGTCTGGGGTTGTCTAAATAACCCAATCCGTTTGGAATGAACCACCCTGACGAGTTTAACGGCTCCGTTGGACACTGTAAGGTCTTAAGAAGACCAAAGAGAAAACTAACCTAAACTAACTAATCTAACTAAAACAAATAAAACAATCTAAAACTAAATACAAATTACACTAATTATTCTACCAATTACTATTACTCTAACTCTAGCAATTAAATATCTAATTATTAATTGGATTACAACTTATTCACAAATATACAATATACACAATTGGTAGATTTACATAAAACCTGTAAAACTCATGTGCTTTCTGCCCTAAGACAACAAGATATGTTTTTTTATTTTTATATTTTATGAAAAAGAGACAAAACTTACTAAAATTAAACGATCTAATATATTTACTGAAATTAAAAAATCTAATATATTAATTCTATAAATCTAACTAAACTAATACCTGAACTAAACTACTAATAAAAACAGTAAACACAAAAGCGATTAACTGACTTGGAGGCGCTCCTAATTTGTCCTGCGTATGATGACTTCGAAGTTGGTTGGAGGAAGTAAACTCGCACTGGTTAATCCCAAATATTCTCGTAAACGATCAGTTACGCTGCTCTTTGAATTGTTAACAGGACAAACAAGACATAAAAAATCATAACAATTTTATGATTTATAAATCTCTGCAATAAGGGAAACCTGTTATGCAAAAACTTATACTTTATAATTCAACTTATGAAGAAGATAAACCTGTCATTCACAAACTGAATTAAACAATTGTTATGTCTTTTATACACTTGGAAGAAGCCAGATATGGATTACAGTAATTAAATTATATCATTTGTAGATGATTAAGATAGCTAAAGTAGTCATTAACCATATACAAATTGAAATACACAACATGAAACAAAATATTGATATAATGAGAAGCTAAAGCTGTAACCAAACACCAAATTCTGCTTCAGTCTGTATTAAATCTCCATTATCCTTGTTCTCCCATGAATGAGGATCTTATTATTACAAAAATGATAGGTATTTATAAATCTCTCCATAGGGTAAAACCTCCCTGTGGATAATATCAAACTGTTTTACATAATCTGGGAAGATATTCCCCAAAATCAACTAAACTAGGAAACTAAAATGCAAGTGAAATATTTCAAATATCCCCTAACTGCTCATCAAATCCATTGCAATTTTGAATTCATCTGCAATAGCCCAAAAATATCAAGTTAGAAAGATATTTCAGTAACAAAACAATAAAAATCTAATCTTACAGACTTAGCTACAGAATCATCTGATTCTATAGCTAGTCTAAAATAGCATACAGGATCAAATAGAAATCAAATCAAATCTTTTTACAAGAATCAAATCCAATTTTCTTTCAATAAACATTAAAAACGAATCGCTAATGACTCACATGATTTTATCATTCAAATTAAACAAAATCAAAAGTGATTCAATCGAAACAGGGGTAGGAATACTCTGTTTTCCTTTACCATAAAATAGGGTCAAACAGTAACAAGACTGTTCCATATCCAATTAAAACCAAATAAGATCAAAATCCAATAACCAAATAGAGACAATTATGCTCTGTTTCAATTGCCATCATAGTCGGGTAAAAAGAATCGAAACCAAACAGTTTTACAAACCATTTCATATCCAATTCACAAGCAGTGCAATCAAGCGAATCATATGCACGTCATGTTTTTCCAAAATAGGAGATACGATTAGACCAAAATAGGATTGTTTTACAATTATCATAACTGTTATGGCTCAAACGGTTCGCACCACAGGTGGATTAATTTAGGTAGATACGTGAACCAATTCATACAAAATCATAACAAGATTGATTCGATTTCGACCACAATCACTATAGAGTTGTCATAATTGGTAATGAGTAAAATATGCAAATAAACTCTATTGGATTTGAACGGAACAGTTAATTCCAAACAAGTCGCGACAGGGTTTAATATGGAAACAAATCATGAATCAATCGCGTTTCACAAATCCACTTGAAACATAATATATATCATAAATACGAATTCAACTGATAGTCGGGTCGATCAAACCAACGTGAATCAACCAGCTGGGTCTTTCACATAACCGTTACAAATGGTTTTGGATGTGTTTTAACATGATCACGTTGAGAATAATCTGGATTGTATTTCTATAACAGTTAACCATATCATAATTGTTGCTAACCATAACATATACATTATAACCTATTCGAATCGAAACTTGATTGTATTCAAAATTGAAATGCGAAACAGTTTGTGTCTATAATAGATACAATGACTTTTATTAGCAATAGAACATCCAAATTAAGCTAAATGGAACCAATCAAATCCATACTAAAATCCAATCAAATCGGCGAAAGAATCCAATCGAAACTAAACTGGGAAAATGAATTTCATTAATCAAAACATCACTATGTACACGAAGCATATAATGTGACAGAGAAAAATCACGCTGTAAACATAGCTATTCGAAAGAATTTGAATTCGTTATATAAACAGGTGATAGAACATACCAGTGAGGCTACTCAAATTATGCCAATTTTGAATTCACGACCGTTGTAGCTGACTCCACATTCTTAAACAAAATAGAACCTGTTGTCCTCTGTTTCTTTTCAATGGTTTGAAGCTCAGCCTTTTGACTGGTAAGCTGTGCAACTTGATCCTCCAAAGAATGAATTATGGACTATAACATTGGCACATCAAGATAATACCTTTCCAACCACGAGTCGCACTGATCACAGGGTGGCACTGTAGACTTAGGTAAAGCAGGAGAGGGTTTTGATGAAGGATCGGGGTTTGGATGAGGCAGCTTAATGCCAGGGTAGTTAGGGTCATTTTGCAAGCAAGGTGGTAGGTTCGACACGAAGTCAAACGAGGGTTCGGCATACAGACCTTCGGAATAGGGATATTCATTTGCCAAAAAATGTTCAACCTCTGAATCCGAGTCCTCGCTCAACACGATAGGGTCAGGAATGACAGGGGGCTTCGGCTTGTTCCTTGCCATACGAGAGATTATACGGGCAGTATTTTTGCCTTTGGCATTTATAGTGGGTTTGGCTTTAGACCTTTTAGCCACAGGCCTAACAGTTTCGACATCCTTGGTCACAGAGTGGAATAGGTCGATAGGTGAATCGGGTAAGGGTTTATGTAATAGGATGTTGTAGGGTACCGGGGGCACAGTCTTACCCTCGCTCACCACAGGTTTGTCAACCTGTGGAGGGTTCAAATCCTCAAAACAATTGCGAGCAAGGAAATCATTCCAACAGTCTCCGCGTAACCCCAAATGGAAACAACAATCATTTTAACTAGCCCGAAGTGAAAAAGGCTGCTATCAGCCTGGTTCTTTTTGTATCTCTTAGACATTTTAAACAGGCTTCTATGCAGGTAATAAGTCATATTAAGCTCATAGCCCATGAAAACCATAAGAAAATGAAGGTGGTGTAAGAAAAAAAAACCATACTGACCCTCGCAGGTGATAAACTGTTTGATTATCATCAACAAATCGTGCCAACGTTGCTTGAGCATATTCGCAGGAAAACCTTTGTCGCGGGAGCTAACCTTATGAGACTGGAAGAGCAGTGTCCAATGGACCTCTTCCACTATGCAATTTTTGGACCATCTTTGTCCAGTGGCAGGCAGACCCATAGCTAAACTGAGAAATTGTTCATCAATTTCCAATTGAACATCCCCGACCTTGGCTCGACAACCATCAAAGGTTAATGCGAATTGCCGAGCCACGCAGGGATTAAAACCATCAAACTTTTGTATGAACAGGAGCCATCCGAATTCCTCAAGGTCACTGTGAGCACTGTCGAACATCAACAGAGCCTGGCTACCATTAGGTTCATCCCTTATGACTGGAGCCATAGTGCGGGCGCATGGTAAGGGTTTGGGTTGAAAACAACAATACACAGGAGCAAAGTCGCTTGGGTTAACAGCTATGGACGATGAAAGGGGAAGCATTAATGCGTGTGTGCAAGGGTGGTGGGATTATTCACTGCCATGCATAATAGTAATTGCAAAGTACAGCCTCCGTTCAGTCAATCAAAACATAGTTCAAACCATATTAATCGACCAACCCAAAAATCAAACGATGGATAACATACCAATGCGCCATTGTATTATTTCAAACCACAAATGTTCAATGTGAAATCAAACTCAAAGGTTAAATATGTGCCATCGTATAAGTGTGTAATCAAACGTTTATAAAACATTATGACAATCGATTTCATAACATAAGGATCACATCATGTAAAAACAAAATAAACCATGACCTCTATGAAATCAGATGACTAGGCAAGTCCCAAATGATATAAATCCATATGCTCAATTCCTTACCAGTTTAAGTTATGCAACCAAAATGTCCAAATAGGCATAGTTTGAAAATTCATTTAGCCACACAATAATAAACCAGAGGTAAGTGCCTTTCAGAATATTGATGAGAAAATCATGACAGTTCAAATAACGATGGAGGGGTTTTCACGCTTACAGTCGTGAAAACTGAATCGAGACTAATTTGCAAGTGTCGCAAGAAATAAAAATATTGTCTATTTGCAAAATGCGATAGTAATTTGAAGTTCAAAAGTCATAGGTGTAGGCAGCTTGTAGGGAAATAGAAAAAATTGTATTGGATGCCAACAATGGCGACACACTGGTAGAAGCAGTTATCTCTGTCAAAAGAAATAAATTTAGATTAGGACAACAAAGAAAATTTCAACTCAAAAACAACAATCAGAAAATCGTACGAATATCATCATTTACCATCTTTTCCAGCGATGTTTTAAAAGATAAACACTAATAACAGTCTTAAGATCAGCAAGTCACGATTTTTATGATAAAATCTTCAATACTGTTGGCATGGCCACTGCTTCCAGTAGGCGTCCATAGGCTCGACAGGGTTTCCATTTAACCCACTCTGACATCTGTATCCTGTCAAGAAGTTCTAGATCTGAATAAAGGACATTAAAGAGGTTTCTTATAATTTTTTGCAGATTTTCGTGTACCCGACATTGCTTTGCTGCCAGCAAGCCTGTTCAGTACCCCGACGAAGTTGTCTTGGCGCCATGCATGCATTTACCCGCTGCCAGCGGACCTGTTCAGTATCCCGGTGGGTTTACAAGCACTTCCCACAGCTCTTATTAATATATATATTTTTTTCTTTTGTAGATATATGAGCGGGGTGATGCTGAAAGTCTTGATATTTTAAATAAAATATTTTAACATATTTTTTAGACCTCATCATAATTTTTAGCACCGTCCTTTATTCAGTTCTAGAGATGTTTTATTTCTAAAACACTTACTATGATAGGGAGACATCTTTTGAGTCATTCCTTTATGGAAAAGGGACAACGAAAAAAAAGATAATAGATGATCATGACAAACTTTTTTCAGAGATTGAAATTAGTAAACTTCTTTCAAACAACAAAATTTTCCAACATAAATATCAATTCTGATGATCGTACAATCTTTCAGAAGTTATTTCAGCGAAGAAATTTTTTCATGGTCTTGGTCTGAATGGCTCAGTGCACAAGTATGCATATCTTTCAAGCAACACAAAAACTGATCACTCAAAACCAAAAACGAAAACAAAGGAAAAATAAAAAAACACAAGGAAATATTTACATAATATACAAGGGGATTAATCAAGCAAAGTATCTTTTCAGGGCTTGGCCATTCACCGGATAGGTTTCAAGCTGCCCTTCAAGATTCTGCAATTGAAAGGAACTAGGACCCAACTTTTCAGTAATAAAAAATGGCCCAAGCCATAAATTTTGAAACTTGGTGTACTCACCCTTTCCTTCGTGTGGTTTGTCCCACTTCAGGACGAGATCTCCTACCTCAAAATTCCTATCAGAAGCATAATTAGAATCGAACCATCTTTTAATCAGTTGTTGATGTTGGTATAACTTACACTTAGCTTGGGTTCTTACTTCTTCTAACCTCATCAAAGCATTAATACGGCTTTCTAAAGGGGGACAATATTCTTCTTGGACTTTTTGTGACAATTGAAGCGAAGGAAGAAGAATGTGAGGTGGCATAATGGCTTCTCTGCCATAAACGAGAAAAAAGGGGGAATTACCTATAGCAGCTTTGGGTGTTACCCTATCAGCCCACAGTGCATTTAGTAGTGCATTGTGCCAGTTCTTATGATTTTCATCCACGGTCCTCTTGATAATTTTGATCAAGTTCTTGTTTGTTAATTCTGCTAAGCCGTTGCCCTGGGGATAGTAACTATCAGAATATTTCAGCTTTATTCCTTTCTCCAAAGAGAACTCACTCATCTCTAGAGAAGAAAAGTATGAAGCGTTATCAAAGACTAGACAATTAGGGATACCGAAACGAGTGATGATATTCGAGTTTAGAAAAGCGATGACCTGACTTGTGTTAACAATTCTTAGCGCGGCGGCTTCAGACCATCGAGTAAAATAATCAGTGGCTATCACAATATACTTGTGTTGTTGTGAGGATGAAGGGTTAATAGGACCTTTGATATCAAGGCCCCATTGTTGGAAAGGAGAATCAACTGAGACGGGTTGCAAGGGGAAGGTTGGTTTTTGCAATCGCCCTGATGCTTTCTGACAAATGACACATTTACGACACAAGGCATGGGTGTCCTTAAAAAGCGTGGGCCAGTAGAAACCGGATCTTAAAACCTTATGAGCACTGGTATCACCACCGAAGTGACCACCATCTTCTCCTGCAGGCAACTCAAGCAAGACTTTTTCTGCTTCGTCTTTTTCAAGACAACACATTAGTACGCCATCAAAATTCTGACGAAACAGTATACCGTTAACTAGATGAAAGGAGGCGGACTTTAGTCTCAATGCTCTTCTCTTGGTGGGGTCAAGGTGACGGGGTGCTGATCCATGTTCAAGACAAAATCTAATATCGTCGTACCAAGGGTTTACGGGGTTTTGTGCGCAACAAATCAAACTCTGATTGCATTGTTCTAGGTTTGACGTATAACTATCTTCTTGTTGTCCTCTTTCTAAATCAACAACCAACTTACACAATCCTTGGCCTCTCACAATATGTGCTGGGGTGATCTCTAAGTCATACTCCTGCAAGGAGGTGACCCAGTTGGCTCTTTTCTCTCCTAACTCCTTTTGCACTAACAAGTTCCTTACGACAGGGTAGGGGACAATGACCTTCGTCCTTGACTTCAAAAGATAGGACCGGAAATGCTTAACTTCTTTGAAAACAATGTAGGCTTGCCGATCGACCGCTGGATAGTTAAGTTCAGCACCTTTGAAAGCAGATCTCATAAAGGCGATGGGTACTTTGTTTCTCTCGAAATTCTTCTAAGTTAGGACTGCGGCATAGGAACGATCAGAGGCAAAAGTATAGAGTCTAAAATCTTGAGAGAAATCAGGGCTCATGAGAGACGGAGCGTCTATTATGGCCTTCTTTATAGCATTGAAATCTTGGTTTTCTGTGGGTCCCCAGTGATATTGGGTGTCTTTCTTAATCAGATTCTGGAGAGGCCTGACCATTTTGGAGAAACTGGGGACAAATCTTCTCACAAAATTAATCTGGCCTAGGAAAGACTACATGGATTTTTTGGAGGTAGGTGGGGGGAGTTTAGCGATGACTTGTGTCCTCTCGAGGTCAATAACCATTCCATCACTAGACACATTGAATCCTAGTAATTTACCCTGTTCTACTGCAAAGATGGACTTCTTGGGGTTCAAGGAGATGTCGTATTTACGACATCGTAGCAGAACGACTTGTAAGTGAGCTAGATGATCGTCTTTGTTTTTAGAATAAATGGTCATATCATCTAACTAGACTACTACGGAGTGATTGATTAAGCCTCTAAAAGAAATGTGATTGATTAAGCCTCTGAAAGGTAGCACCATCATTAATTAATCCAAAAGACATTTTGCGATAAGCATAAGTGCCCCACGGGGTACGGAAGGTAGTTTTTAGTTAGTCTGGTGGAGACAACAAGACTTGGTTGTATCCAAAGAAACAATCTAGTAAGGATAGCCTCTCGGAACCAGATACTTGTTGAAGAATCTGTTCCATGGGCAGGACAGGATAATTATCTTTGTCAGACGCTTTGTTGAGGTTTTGGAAATCGACACAAAGTCGAATTTCCCCATTTTTCTTCCGAACTGGGACGAGGTTGGATACCCATTGAGTGTGTCTAATAGGAAAAATTATTTTAGCACTTAGGAGTTTATTCAATTTTTTTTGAATGGTCGGTTCTAGTTTGGGATGCATTTTCCTCAGTTTCTGTTGGAAGGGTAAGGTTTGGGGCTTCATCGGGATGACATGTTGTATAATATTAGGATCGAACGTTTTAAGATCATCGTAAGTCCATGCAAAGACATCCTTGAATTCTTTAAATAATCTAACAAAAACATATTTTCCCTGTCTAGAGCATCCCAAGCCTAAGTTGATACACTGAGGATTTTCGCTAGTCCCTAAATTGACTTTTTCATAAGACAATGAGGAACTATTGGTTTTACAATTTACCGTCTTTTTAAATTTATCTTCAAAATCATAAAACTTTTCTAATCTAACAACAGATTTGGGTATGAAGTTTGCCATGTCTGATAGAGCTTCAGGAGATTTCGGACTAGGTATTACCGTAAAGTTGTGCAAATTGTCATCGTGCGTTTGTTCATCTATCACAGCGCCTTGAAAGGTTTCTTCCATGTGCAGGAAGTTAATGATCTACTGATCATCGTCAAATACTCTCCAGTTTGTGATATTGTCAGGAACAGATGGTCGAAACAATAGCTCTACGGAGAATGCATTTGGGGATAAGCCTTCTGCAGGAAGAAGTTTAGAGGCTACATTATCTAGTATATCTGCTTCAGCATTATTTAATCTAGGAATGGAATTTATATTAAAAGCAGAAAATTTGTTCATTAAACTCCATACCTCAGATTGGTAACATTTGAGATGCGGGGAAAGACAGTGTATAGAATCTTTTACCTGCCTAACCACTATCTCAGAGTCATCGAATACAACCATATTTTGAATGTGCATGTCCAAGGATTTTCTGAGACCTTGCAGTAAAGCCTCATATTCTGCAGTATTGTTAGTACATTCAAATTCTAGCCTACAAGCCAATAATGTCTTGTTACCTGTCGAATCGATAATAATGCAGCCTGCACCAGCTCCTTCTTTAGACTTGGAACCGTCGAAATATAGAGACCAAATTTGATTTCCATCGGGTTCATTAGACTGTTGCATAGAAGCTGTTGATGGCACATATGCTATGATCTCTGATTGTTGTTCAGGATTGTTGATAGGTGAAACTTCAGCCATGAAATTTCCGAAGAAGGTGTCCATCCCTTGGACCTGAGGTGAATCAACAAGGGGTGTGTATGGTTCATTGGGGTCATTCAAGTCTGTTACCGTGAACTTGAGGTAATGCTCACAATTCACCCTGATCTTGTTGGGCTTACCGTTTTCTGGAAGCCATAAATGAGACCAGTCCATTACGAAGTAACCATATAGCTTCTCTGACCAGTCCCTGCTAAAAAACAGACCACACACTTTTGGAATATCTACCACAATTATATCAATAACTTGATGAACCTTTGGGTTAGACGATAATCTAATCAATACATTTTTTAGTTCGCCTATAACTTTTACATATGTTCGATAAAGTTGAATGATTTTGAAAGAAGATGGTTCTACTTCAGCGTTAATCTTTTGGCAGACAGACCAAGGCATCACATTTGATGATGCTCCTGAGTCAACCATACAATTATGCACATTTATGTTGAAGATTTCGAAAGTTAAAAGAAAAGGAGGTACATTCTTGCGAGTACTTAAAGTAGTAGCTTGTGGTTTCTTACTCGCGGTTTCTAATGCTACTTTATCTACATTATTTACATCATTTACATTATTTACAGGTGCTACAGGAAGGCTTCCTTTATCTTGAGGATCAGGATTATTTTTAGTGGAAGTCTTCTGCGGAACTTTGTTTTGCACAACCTTATTACCATTTGAGTTACCATTCTTTCCATTTTCTGAAATATTCTTCAACATCTTCTGTAACAAAAATGGAAACTTCAACAACTCATAAATAGAAATGTTAGCCCTTAATTTCTTAAGATCTTCAACAACATCATAATCTAATTTAGGGACGACATTACTCTATTTAATTTCTGCTGATTTAGATGGCTTTGGAGGTGAAGTTGTAGTGTTATCGACAGGAGGTTTATTTGTTGTCTTACTCCTAGTGTTGTAAGGGTGAATAGTCTCAAAGTTAGCTTGAAAGATGCTATCCGAGAAGTGTCCAAACATGTTTGGAGAAGACTCTTCTTCTTGAATTGTTTCCTACTCAACTTCCTCTTGAGGGATATCAGGGGGCATCAGGTTATCTTGGGCTTCTAGAATTGTCTGAAGAGCACATTGCAAACTTTCTAGGTTCAAGCCTTCGGGGTTTGGATTAGGCCAGTTGGTGGGAAAAGACTTTCGGAAAGGAGGTTTGTAGGGTCCTTTACTAGAATATGCTTCTTCAGTCGACCTTTTTAAATCTATAACTTGATTAGACAATTTTTGTACAACTTTAGTTAAATTTTCCAAATCAGAGTTTTCAGGTTGTGTTTTGTTTTGTGTAGGTCTGGGGAGAATTTCAATCTTCTTTTTGGAAGAAGAAACAGTCTCAGTTTCGTTGCTAGAAGAGTCCTTAAGACTAAGTATGTCTTTTTCAATCTGAGTAGCCTCTTCGAAGGCTTCAAACAATGTGGCCTTTTTAGAATGTTTAACCCAAATAGCTATACTTTGATGTAGAGCTTTAGTGTAATAAGCTATTACAAGACTCTCAGTAGGCATAAAATCTGCAGGGATTCGATTTTTAAGCGTTAATAATCTTTGATTAAAATCTTTAAATTTTTCTTTTGGGTTCATTTTTAAGCTCGAGAGATCCATGACTAATAATTCCAGAGGTTTACCATCTCCAATTTTTTCCAAAAAGCATGACTCAAACTTTTCCCAAGACACTATGGTATGGGGTTGTAAGGGAACAACCTACAGACAACGTCTTCATGTTCAACATTACGGAGTCTGATGGGTAACATAAATTTTTTGATATGATCTTCAGCTATCTGTTTTGAATCAGGATCAAACTTAGGAAGCCATTTCTCCGGGTGCTTAGGTAAAGGGTGATGGGCTCCAGGTACAGCTACAGCATCCTAGTCCAACCATGGTCTAGCAGGGTTGTTCTGATTTTCCATTGGGGTAGTGGGTGTAGAAGGTTGAGAAGGTGGATTGCCTTCGTCTGAAGAGGAATCTCCTCCAGAAGAGGAATCTCCTCCAGAAGAGGAAGGAGATGAGGGAGGTGGTGAAGGAGGTATCCCAGATCCTCCTGCAGCAGGATTTATGTTTGGATATGTAGAATTCACAGTGAGGTTAGTGTCACCTAATTGTTCTCTTATATCAGAGAAGTCTAAAGGTTGACCCCACGGACGGTTTGGTCACCTTAAACTAGCTAAGGCACTATGTGTTTTGATAAGAGATTGACGAACGATCTCTTGGATATCACCACATGTAGGATTAGGGGTTGTTGGCTCAACTGTGATCTATGGATCTTTGGTTGAAGTAGTTGTTGTTTGAGGGGGAATATTATCTTGTGAATGGCTTCTAGTCACTATATGTGTGCGATTAGGTGGAGGAGGAGTCTTGCAACCATCTCGTGCCATTAATTAAGTTCATGCCCTCCTTCTAGCGCCATTTGTTGACGGGCGAAATTGTCTGTCCATCAATTAAGAGAGTGGAACCGGTTTGGGGTTGTGTAAATAACCCAAGCCGTTTGGAATGAACCACCCTGACGAGTTTAACGGCTCCGTTGGCCGCTCTAAGGTCTTAAGAAGACCAAAGAGAAAACTAACCTAAACTAACTAATCTAACTAAAACAAATAAAACAATCTAAAACTAAATACAAATTACACTAATTATTCTACCAATTACTATTACTCTAACTCTAGCAATTAAATATCTAATTATTAATTGGGTTACAACTTATTCACAAATATACAATATACACAATTGGCATATTTACATAAAACCTGTAAAGCTCATGTGCTTTCTGACCTAAGACAGCAAGATATGTTTTTTGATTTTTATATTTTATGAAAAAGAAACAAAACTTACTAAAATTAAACGATCTAATATATTTACTGAAATTAAACAATCTAATATATTAATTCTATAAATCTAACTAAACTAATACCTGAACTAAACTACTAATAAAAACAGTAAACACAAAAGAGATTAATTGACCTGGAGGTGCTCCTAATTTGTCCTGCGTATGATGACTTCGAAGCTGGTCAGAGGAAGTAAACTCGCAACGGTTAATCCCAAAGCTTCTCGTAAACGATTAGCTGCGCTGCTCTTTCAATTGTTAACAGGACAAACAAGACATAAAAAATCATAACAATTTTATGATTTATAAATCTCTGCAATAAGGGAAACCTGTTATGCAAAAACTTATACTTTATAATTCAACTTATGAAGAAGATAAACCTGTCATTCACAAACTGAATTAAACAATTGTTATGTCTTTTATACACTTCGAAGAAACCATATATGGATTATAGTAATTAAATTATATCATTTGTAGATGATTAAGATAGCTAAAGTAGTCATTAACCATATACAAATTTACATACACAACATGAAACAAAATATTGATATAATGAGAAGCTAAAGCTGTAACAAAACACCAAATTCTGCTTCAATCTATATTAAAACTCCATTATCCTTGTTCTCCCATGAATGAGGATCTTATTATTACAAAAATGATAGGTATTTATAAATATCTCCACAGGGTAAAACCTCCCTGTGGATAATATCAAACTGTTTTACATAATCTGGGAAGATATTCCCCAAAATCAACTAAACTAGGAAACTAATATGCAAGTGAAAATTTTCAAATATCCTCTAACTACTCATCAAATCCATTGCAATTTTGAATTCATCTGCAATAGCCCAAAAATATCAAGTTAGAAAGATATTTCAGTAACAAAACAATAAAAATCTAATCTTACAGACTTAGCTACAGAATCATCTGATTCTGTAGCTAGTCTAAAATAGCATACAGGATCAGATAGAAATCAAATCAAATCTTTTAACAAGAATCAAATCCAATTTTATTTCAATAAACATTAAAAATGAATCGCTAATGACTCACATGATTTTATCATTCAAATTAAACAAAATCAAACGTGATTCAATCGAAACAGGGGTAGGAATACTCTATTTTCCTTTACCATAAAATAGGGTCAAACAGTAACAAGACTGTTCCATATCCAATTAAAACCAAATAAGATCAAAATCCAATAACCAAATAGAGACAATTATGCTCTGTTTCAATTGCCATGACAGTCGGGTAAACAGAATCAAAACCAAACAGTCTTACAAACCATTTCATATCCAATTCGCAAGCAGTGCAATCAAGCGAATCATATGCACGTCGTGTTTTTCCAAAACAAGAGATACGATTAGAACAAAATAGGATTGTTTTACAATTATCATAACTGTTATGGCTCAAACGGTTCGCACCACAGGTGGATTAATTCAGGCAGATACGTGAACCAATTCATACAAAATCATAACAAGATTGATTCGATTTCGACCACAATCACTATAGAGTTGTCATAATTGGTAATGAGTAAAATATGAAAATAAACTCTATTGGATTTGAACAGAACGGTTAATTCCAAACAAGTCATGATAGGGTTTAATATAGAAACAAATCATGAATCAATCTTGTTTCACAAATCCACTTGAAATAGAATATATATCGTAAATACGAATTCAACTGATAGCCGGGTCGAGCAAACCAACGCGAATCAACTAGCTGGGTCTTTCACATAACCGTTACGAATGGTTTTGGATGTGTTTTAACAGGATCAGGTTGAGAATAATCTGGATTGTATTCCTGTAACAGTTAACCATATCATAATTGTTGCTAACCATAACATATACATTATAACCTATTCGAATCGAAACTTGATTGTATTCAAAATTGAAATGCGAAACAGTTTGTGTCTATAATAGATACAATGACTTTTATTAGCAACAGAACATCCAAATTAAGCTAAATGGAACCAATCAAATCCATACTAAAATCCAATCAAATCGGCAAAAGAATCCAATCAAAACTAAACTAGGAAAACGAATTTCATTAATCAAAACATCACTATGTACACGAAGCATATAATGTGACAGAGCAAAATCATGTTGTAAACATAGCTATTCGAAATAATTTGAATTCGTTATATAAACAGGTGATAGAACATATCAGTGAGGCTGCTCAAATTATGCCAATTTTGAATTCACGACCGTTGTAGCTGACTCCACATTCTTAAACAAAATAGAACCTGTTTTCCTCTGTTTCTTTTCAATGGTTTGAAGCTCAACCTTTTGACTGGTAAGCCGTGCAACTTGATCCTGCAAAGAATGAATTATGGACTGTAACATTGGCACATCAAGATAATACCTTTCCAACCACGCGCCGCACTGATCACAGGGTGGCGTTGTAGACTTAGGCAAAGCAGGAGAGGTTGTAGACTTAGGCAAAGCCTTTCATCGTATTGATTTCATGTGGCCTTTGGAGGTCCCCTCCTTTCCTAAGGAGGCTTGACATCTCACATGCTTGGCTCATTATGATTTATTTCTTGCACTTTATCATTTGTAAAGGGTAAATGAGGGATTGGCCTGACTTATATTTTGTTGTTGACATATTTTGTGGACAAATATGTAAGGGTAGACTCATGTCAAAAGGATAACCCCCACTTTCATTTTATCATCATGTTTTCCTCACCATTGTGAGGAGTAATTGTAAAATGTTCAACCCCTTTGGGGTCTTTTGATCAAGGGGATCAAAAATAGCTCAAAAATAAAAGTGTTAAAAAATGATCGAAAATGGTATCATTGTGTAGATCGTATCCTCATGATCCCAACACAACTTGAACGACCTCAAATAGAGTCTGTATGGTTGAGATATCACATCTTGTCTGTTTTCCCAAATAGACAAAATTATTGATTGTGTAGTCCGTACAATCCGTACAGGATGACTGTGCAAACCATACAGCTAATGTAGTAGGGCTGGCTCAACAGCTGATGTGGTAGGTGATTTGGAAGCTAAGTTGGAAAGTGATGACGTGGACCAATCCATTGTTGAAACATGGCACAATTTGGGGATGAATGAAAGGGTGCCACATGGTACCCCCTTGGTTATGTAAAAGTTTGTTTGGGGTCCACGGGGGTCAAACCTGAGACCTAATAATAAGCCAATACTTCACATAGGTTGGGCCAGCAACCCTCCTAACCGATGTTTCTTGCCCATATATGGCACGTAATTCTTTTGAATTTGAATGGTGGAACCATTCTGCAGAAAAAGAGTTGGAGCTAAGCCCCTGTTAATATTATGGTAGTTGTGAGAGGTATTTACCCCCACATGTGAACCTGGCAAGAATAGAGGACTCCAGGAAGCAAGAGAAACCCTAATGAGTTGGCTAATAACCCTAGAAGCCTTGTCGGCTCAAGAAGATAATTTATATTAGGCTATTAGCCTCCAAGAGAAGAAGTCGACCAAAAATAATAATAATATACTGAACAAACACATATCCAGAAGGAGAAGTCGGCCCCAAAAAAATTGGCAGGACTACTATAAATACAAGGTGTCGGTTCTCATTTGCAGCATCTCAGAATTTCAATTTTGCAGTTTGGTGCACACTGCAGTTGCAGTCTGGTGCGCAGGTTTGGAGAAAGAGTTGGTGCAGTTGCAGCAACAACAAGTTCTCAGTTTTGGCTTGAATATCTCTTGGCTAGGATTTGGGACTATCTGATCAGTCTTTTTTTTTTCACTATTCTTGGAGAGAGGTGCGCTACCCTTTGTTTGTCTATCTAGCCTAGGGTTTGCTTCCGGAGGAATTCTCAGTCAAGGTTAAGGTGCTTAGAGGGAGGCTTCGGCCTATGGTTGGGTGACGAGGGTATCGTCAATGGTAAAACAAGAACACCATATTATATATTCTAACAGGTTATGGGCCCACACCCCTTCAGTCAGCCTAAAACACTAGAAGGAAACATAGCCACTAGATATTGAGCTCATTGAGGTACTGCCACTAGGGTTACTAGCAGGAGTAGTTTCCAAAATCACTGCAGCTAGGGTTTCCAGCAGAAGCAGTTGCAGAAACCCTAAACCTCTTTTTGAGGCACCTTAAGTGACGAGATTGACCTAATCTCTGGATAGATCAGTGTGCCCTAGCCCAACGCATCTCGTGGTACTCTCAGAAGGTCAAGACGTGAAGTTTGGATTTCTGGTCAAATTTAGGGTTTGACCAAGTCAAGCAAGCCATGAAGAACTCTATGAAGTTTGAGAGTAAGATAGATGGAGCCTCTAACTTCAGAGCATGGAAGACAAGGATTGACCTCATCCTTGCTAAGAATAAAGTGTTTGATATTGTGAAAGGAAAGATCGTGAAGCCAGAGTTTAAATAAGGAGAAGAGAAGGAACCGCAGAACGTTGAAGCTATGGAGAACTTCAAACATGTTGAAATCAATTCCATGAGTATCATAGTGGATTCTGTAAAATACCACTTGATACCCTACATATCCCATCTTGACTCATTGAAGAAGATGTACGATGCCCTAACAAATCTCTTCTCAATCAGAAACATCGGACAAGTTATGAGTCTAAAGAATGAGCTCCGTGACATGAAGATGAATGATGACGACAGCATAACATCATACTTTGTAAGGATCTCCCAGTTAAGAGATCAACTACAAGCTATTGAAGATATCACTTTAGAAAAGGAATTGGTGAACATAGTACTCAATGGTCTTCCGAAGACATGGGATTCATTTTCCGCAAGCATGAACACAAGGAAGGAGTACTTGACATTTGAAGAAATTTGGACTTGTTGTGCTCAAGAAGAATCAAGGATCAATGCAAAAGAGAAACCTCAAAAGAAGTACAATGATCAAGCCTTCACAACAAGATTCAAGAACTTCAGGGACAAAAGAAAGTTTGATTCAAGAAGGAAGCCAAAACAAAGAAAAGATATTTCAGAAATACAGTGCTTCAACTGTCAGAAGTATGGTCACTACAGAAATCAGTGTCCCGAGCTAAAGAAAAGGAAGGAGAAACACAAAGCATCGATTGTCGAAGAAAAGGAACCTACAAAGAATACTAAACAGGATGGAAGAGACTTCTTCTACTAAAAGGTAACAACACTCTCCTTATTTCTTGTACATATCTTGCTTGCATCTTCTTTGTACATATCTTGTATATCTATCTCTTGGAAGATAATGTGTTCCAAGAAGAACTATACCTATGGAAGAAAAAACAAGATGAAAAGAGTTATCATTAGATATTACACATGAAATAATGAAATATATCATGTGAAAGTTGTTACAAGATAAGACAAAATCAAAATCAATTTTGAAGAGGCTTAGAAGTCAGACATCAAGAGAAATTGGAGAAATACTCATGACGACAACTAAGACAGAACCGTAGACTCTATTAGACAGAGAGAGCCAATTGTATACTGCAGAAGACAATAAATATGCAGATGGAAGTATGGACTCTATCAGACGGAGGTAGCTGATTATATGCACTCTTACATAAAGCAAAGGTTAGGAGGGAGCTAATCCTATGATCCATTGAAGATGATACAATATATATCCATAGTAGCAGCCATGAAAAGACAGTACGTGTTAAACTCAACTGCATAAGAAGACCTCTTCGAAGAAAAGCCTTAAAGCATTCCTGGTTGTCCATCTAGATCCATGATCCTATTATGAAAGGAAGAAGTGGAATCTCCATGAATCCAAGAGATAATGAAAAACATGAAGAAGAACATGAAGATTCCAAGAAAGAAAGAAAAGCCAGAACATCTAGTCATTACATCAATAATCACAAAGATTACCAAGCCTTATATGAAAGCAATCAAGTAGAAGAAATGAAAGTTGTGATGAAGTACAGTGTATGGAAAACTAATGAATGAAATCATTGTGAGATCCATAACCAGAGGTTCTCTTAGATGGAGGGAGAATACTATGATGATTACTTGTTCTAGTACACCAGACATATCACTGCATGAGTCATTATATCATCCGCAACATCCATGAGTTGGAATTCTATATTAGATGAATGCACAGAATGTTCTCTAGAGAAATTGAATAAAGAACGTATGAAGAGCAATCTCAAGACTTTGAGGAATACTAGAAAGAGATTCCTGTATGCAGAAGACAACTTGGTGGAGAACCACCAATGCACAACAGAAGATCATATTTCATGATGATAGAAGAAGTACCACATGGATATGTTCCAGTTCTCCAACTATGATATACTCTATTGTTCAGATCTACATGAAGACTTCATAGTGTTCCAAACTATAGTACAAGCATTACACTATCCATGATGAAGTCCATAAAGGAGAAAGTGATTCTCCAAAACATATCTCCACAGATGAGCAGATAAGCAGACATTTTGGTAAAGCCTCTATTCAAGATGAAAGAACTTGCATACTCAAGCTAGAGCTCATGGAAATAAATCTCTTAGATGGAAGGGAAGACTCTCCAAACTAGAAGAAGGTACACAAACATTTATTTTTGTGATTGAAATAACTCTCCAGTTAGGAGGGAGCATTGAAAATATTATTTATCTTTGTAATTGAAAAAATAGTCCAGATTGGACATATGCTTTCATGTTCATAAAGTGGATTGAGATTTTTGATGGACAGTGACTTCCCATTGTAGTTAACATGGGAGGTAGAATGATTGTTGATGTATCATAGACAACTACTTTCCATTTTTGTTAACATGGGGAGTGGTCTAGGACAGTCATTCTTCTTGGAATTCACTCTAAGTAGTGGGCAGTCATTCTTTCGAAGTTCACAGTTGTCAGTCGTTTCAAAGAATGGTCTGTTTTGGAGGTTGATGCAGGATAGACATTCCTCGAGGGTTATTCATTCTCTCCAGGTTACACTTTATTTAGTGTTGGAAGAATGGCCCAGGGTGGGGAATGGCCCGGACAGTTATTCCTCAAGGGCAGACTCATTCTCTCCAGGTTACACTTTGTTTAGTGTCGGAGGAATCGCCCAGGGTGGGGAATAGTCCAGACTCAACAATTAGGGACAATCATTCCTTAGGGAAGACTCATTATCTCTAGGTTACACTTTGTTTAGTGTCAAAGGAATGGCCCAGGGTAAGGAATGGTCCAAACATTTCTGAGGGTTTATACATTCTGTCTAGGGTGCACTTTGACTAGTGTAGGAAGAATGGCCTAGGGTGAGGAATGGTCCAGGCTCAGAAATTAGAAATGCTCTTTCTTCCTTGTTTTTGAAGAATAGGGAAGATAGCCCATTGCTAATGAGTGCAAATATTCTTTCAAATCTCATAAATGTGAGTGAAAGATCTTCCGAGAGGATTCAGTTTATCTTTAAAATTATTTTCTATGCAAGATGGCATCAAATGATTTTTATGGAGACTACCTGTCTCTAGACAGTAGAGATATACTACTATGGTGTATATGTTCCATTGTTCGTGAGGCAAACATTCTTTCAGATCTCACAAATGTGAGTGAAAGATTGGCCCAGATGATTTAGTTTTTATCATAACATTGTTTCTATGCAGGATGCTCTCAAATGTTTGTTATGAAGATTGTATGACAGTAGATGAGGACTACTGTGGTGAATATGTTTCACCGTTCACAACCATACATTGTTGATCAAGTACTTATGTGTTACTTGATGTGGTAGTTAACCACTAGATTGTAGTTATATACTACTATGAATAGACATAGTTGTGTTCTATCCTTGCTCTAATTGCCTTGAAGACTATCATCAATTTATTGGAGATAAAGATCATTCAGATGGATGATGAACATAAATTTTCCAGACGGAAAATAGTTCAAAGCTCTTACTCCTCTTGTATCACTCTATGGTGAGAGTGACTTATCCAACATCATATCTAATTACTCAGATGAAGTATAGTTTCGAGAGATGATGCAGCTGATGGTGATGGTGATGCTCATGATCTAGTCATGAAATAGTCTAGATGACTATATTGATGCTACCAGGTAAATTGTATGTTTTTGTGCTCAAGTCCATTGCCTATAAATACCTCTCTAGCTAGGAGGGAGTGTTAATATTATGGTAGTTGCGAGAGGTATTTACCCCCACGTTTGAACCTGACGAGAATAGAGGACTCTAGGAAGAAAGAGAAACCCTAATGAGTTGGCTAATAACCCTAGAAGCCTTGTCGGCTCAAGAAGATAATTTATATTAGGATATTAGCCTCCAAGAGAAGAAGTCGACCAGAAATAATAATAATATACTGAACATACACATATCCAGAAGGAGAATTCAGCCCCAACAAAACTAGAAAGACTACTATAAATACAGGGCACCAGTTCTCATTTGCAGCATCTCATAATTGCAGTTCTGCAGTTTGGTGCGCATTGTAGTTGCAGTCTGGTGCGTAGGTTTGGAGGAAGAGTTGGTGTAGCTACAGTAGCAGCAAGTTCTCATTTTTGGATTGAATATCTCTTGGCTAGGGTTTGGGACTATCTGATCAGTCTTTTGTGTTGCGCTATTCTTGGAGAGAGGTGTGTTACCCTTTGTTTGGCTATCTAGCCTAGGGTTTTCTTCCGGAGGAATTCTCAGTCAAGGTTAAGGTGCTCAGAGGGAGGCTTCGACCTATGGTTGGGTGATGAGGGTATCGTTAATGGTAAAATAAGCACACCATATTCTATATTCTAATATCCCCATCCCTCGGTCACACATATCAACCCATTTTCATATGACCAAAGCACAGTGACATGGAGGACCGACTGATGGACGACAGTGTAAATTCAACCAACACTTGGCCACATGGTCCATGCGACCATAACATCTGTTGGGAAAGGCACTAACACCCTAATGGTGCGACATTTTCTCCCATTTTCCAAAACGACGTGTGGTACTAAGTTTTGGCACGAAAAACACACAGAGGCATGGTTAGTCACACAGTGGGTGTGCTTTGGTGAGTAGAGACAAGAAGTTATTGGGGAAAACTTCCAGGAAGTGTATTTTCTTCAATTTTTGGCCAAACCAGGTCCAGAAAGATCTTAGCTAGGGTTTTTGGACATTCTGGAGCCATTGGAGCCATCTATTTTTCATTCTAAGCATTGTGAATCACTGATTTTAACACTTTTAGCATATAATGAAAATGATCCATTGGAAGCTGGACCAGGAGATGTAGCCCAAGAGAGGGGTGAACTCCTTTATCATTTTGTTGTGTTATGTGCTTATTTTGATGGTTGTTCATGTTTTTTTATGTTGTTCATTTCAAGTATAAAAACTCAATATTTTCATGTTCTTGCAACTTGATCCAATTTCCCAAGACACATACATTTTCCACTTGCAAATTTGTATACACAAACCTTTTTCATTTTCATATCAAGTTGGTATCAGAGCTAAGGTTTTTGAAGGTTTGATTGTTTGGAAGTGTTTTTTTTTTATGCTTACAAGGTTTAAGCTCACAAGAGGAGAAGGGAAACTTGTAGAGACAAGTTCTTAACATTCAAGAAGGAGAACCATACATTCACCTCAAGCTTCAAGGAGCCATTCATCAAGTATGTCTCATGAGGAGAGTCATGAAATTCCTACTTCAGAAGATTAAAATTTCAGAAAAATCTTTTATGATATGACATAATGGTGAAATTTTTATTTCAAGAAAGGAATGCAAGGTTGCAAGGTGAAATCTCAAATCCTCCAAGAGGTAATGAATATAGTGGTGATAAGACTCCAAAAGGGAATGGAGGAAATGGTGATAATCCACCTCCTTAACCTATATCTTCCACTTCTTCTACCATTTCACAAACACCTCCAAATTCTCCAAAATAACATGCTAAATTCCTCCACAAACTCCTTTGCTTAAGCTTGATATTAAGTTTCAATTGCCTATGTACAACGGAGAGATAAATTCTGAGAAGATGGATAATTTTATTCATCAAATTGTAGTGTATTGTAGGATACAAATAATCCAAGATGATGAAACTGAGATTCATCTTGCTTCTCTTATATTGGAAAGGGAAGCACTCATTTGGTGGGAAGCCAAAACTCAAGAGGACAAGAATAAGCATGGTAAAGTCTTATCCTCTTGGAATGATTTTATTGTTGCAATTAAAAGGAAATTTTATCCATTAGCATACATGAAAAAAGCTATCATGGATTGGAAAAATTTTGGACAAGCTAAAGGGCCAAGTGTGCAAAGCTACACTCAAGAATTTAGAAGAAGAGCTTTGATTTTGGGTATAGATTTATCTTCTCAAGAAACTTTACTCAAATACATTGGAGGATTTCATAGCTATTTGAGACAC
This sequence comes from Picea engelmannii, assembly GCA_009831015.1. NCBI lineage: Eukaryota > Viridiplantae > Streptophyta > Pinopsida > Pinales > Pinaceae > Picea > Picea engelmannii. The sequence continues at coordinate 338,943 of ML781116.1, read as the reverse complement.
ACAATTATCATGTTTAACCCTACAAATATAGATGAAAATTTCATACATGAAACTCATTTGGAAGCAAGAGGGAAGAATTCTCCTAAAGAGGGAAGCAAGAATCCATTTTTTAATGGAGACAAAGGAAAGAGGAAATTCAAACGAAATGGAAAGAAGATTGCTTCAGTCAAGAAAGAGGGAGAAAAAATCTCAAGTAAACACTATTCAAATGATGTCCATGATGAATACCATTGTTGGAAACTTCATCTTGAAATGAGACCCAAACAGTTCAATAGCAAAACTGAACCAAAGACTGTTACAACTACACAACATGATTTAGGATCTGATTCGGGAGATGAAACCAAAATCACAGCCATGGGTTTTCAAGGTAAGGACTCGATTTCCAGTACTAGTTCTTCAAGTAGTAGCCTCAATGAAACTCAACATGAAAAAGAAAGAATATATATTTTCCACATAAGGGTAATTTCAAAGCATACCAAAATAGATACTCTATTTGATATTGGTTCTCAAGCAAACCTCATTTATGAATACATTGTCAAGAAATTGCATTTGGAAACAACTCCTCATCCTAAACCATAGCATCTAGGTTGGATATGTGACAATGACAAATTTCATGTGACAAAAAGATGTCAACTTATATTTTCCATCACTGCAAACTTTATAGGTGAGGTAGAGCTTGATGTTATTCCATTGGATATTTGTGGTATTGTGTTGGGAATCCCATATTTATATGATAGGAGAGCCATATTTCATCATCATGAGAAAAAATATCATTTGTTTAAAAATGGAGTTGAGTACATTGTTAGAGAACATACAAATAAGTTGAATTTGTCACTTGTAAATGTTCGCCAAATGAAGATCTTAGTCAATTTTAGTAAGAACTTTGTACTCTTGATAATCAAACCCAAATACAATGTTGAAAACGAATCTTTCCAAGGTTGTGATGCAAAGTTAAAATCTGATTTATATGAGGTTGTTAACCAATATGATAAGATGTCTCAGGAACCAACATGATTGCCTCCTAAAAAATGTATCCAACATGAAATCCAATTGCAGCAAGCTTGTCCTCTTCCAAAAATTGGCATGTACAAGATGTTAGTCATGGAGAATGCTGAAATTACAAAACAAATCCAATATTTTCTTGACAAAGGGGTTATTATGCCAAGCACATCACCATGTGGGTCACCAATTGTTTTGGTACCAAATAAAGATGGTACATGGTTCATGTGTCTAGATTTTAGATCTTTGAACAAGATTACAGTAAAGAATCATTACCCTCTTCCTAGAATTGATGATTTGCTTGATAAATTGAAAGATGGTAAGTATTTTACTAAGTTGTACTTGAGAAGTGGATATCATCAAATTAGGATTGTTGAAGGAGACACATGGAAGATAGCTTTCAAAACAAGGAAAGGTTTGTTTGAATGGATGGTTATGCCATTTGGGTTTTGTAATGATCCTGCTACATTCATGAGAGTTATGAATGATGTTTTAAGTCCTTTTCTTGATGATTGTGTAATTGTCTGCCTGGATGAAATATTGATATTTAGAAAATATTGTGAAGAACATGTTAGGCATGTGAAGCAAGTCTTAGATGTATTGAAGAAATAAATTTTTTTTTTAAAGATGTCTAAATGTGAGTTTGGAAATACCTCACTTGTTTACTTGGGACATATTGTTGGAGGAGGAGAACTGAAAATAGATCCTTCCGAGGTCAAGGTCATTTTAGATTGGCCCAAGCCCAACAATGTAACAGAGGTAAGAAGCTTTTTGGGAGTAGACCAATATTGGAGAAATTTTGTTGCTAACTTCTCTTCAATTGCAGCTCCATTACATGTCGTGATAAGCATCAAACAAGTTTTCCAATGGGGAGGCAGGAAACAAAAAAAAATTGATGTATTGAAGGAGCAAATTAGTTTAGCTCCACTTCTTTCACTTCTTGATTTGAGACAGCCATTTGAGATACAAACAGATGCAAGTAACTATGTCATGGGAGCAGTCTTGTTGCAACCTGGGAATCCCATTTGTCTTCATTATGAAACTTTTAATGGTGTTGTGATTAATTATCCTACATATGACAAGGAGTTGTATGCATTAGTGAAAAGTGTGAAAGAATGGAAACATTATTTGTTGGGAAAATAAATTATTATTCACACAGATCATCAACCATTGCAATACTTTCAATCACAAACAAATTTACAACAAGCAAGCCACCTCAGATGGATGGGTTTCCTTCAACAATTCCACTTGGTTATCAGGAATAAGAAAGACATTTATAAGAAAGGTGTTGATGTACTTTCTAGGCCTATTGTTAGTGCTTGTGTTATTCTTAAGCATAATTCTACCATGCATGAGAGCTATGTTGAACAATATGCTTTAAATGTTGATTTTAAATAGGTTTATGAAACTTTGTGTCATTCTAACCAAGTTGAGGAATTCGATTACCATGTGCATGATAACATTTTTTATCATATTGGCAAGCTATGTATTCCACAGGGTGAAAGAGTCAACATCATAAGGGAAACACGTTCTTCTCTTATTCCTAGCCACTTTGGTGTAGGCAAGACAATGGCTAATTTGCAAAGGTATTTCTATTGCCCTAAAATGAATTAAAGTGTTTCATGACATGTCAGAGGATGTTATTTATGTACTACAAGTAAGCATAGCAACAGAAAGTTAGGATTGTATACCCCACTTTCGTTTCCTTCTCATCCTTGGGAAACCATTTCCATGGACTCTGTAGGAGGATTACCTATGTCTAAAAAGAATCATGATTATCTTTATGTTGTGGTTGGCCATTTCATAAAAGTGTGTATTTTGATGCCTTGTAAAAAAAGCAGGTTACAGTTGAACAAACGACACAAATATTCTTTCAACATGTATGGGTACATTTTGGGCTGCCCAAATCCATTATTTCTGATTGAGATTCTCAATTTATTGGGAACTTTTGGTCAAGCTTATGGGCACTCATGGACACCAAGCTGAAAAAGAGCACAACATTTCCTCCACAAACTGATGGTCAAACAGAAGTGGTGAATAGAATAGTAGTACATCGTATTCATGGTTATTGTAGCAAATGTCCTAATCTTTGGGATGAGCAACTACACTACATTCAACATGCTTATAACTGGGCTAAGAATTCATCGACTCAAACATCTCCAGTTGAGAAATGTTTTGGTTATTTACCAAAATTTCCTTTAGATTTTATCTTTGGGAAGGATATTTCTATTTATGGTCATTATGACATTGATAGAGAAAAGAATTTCATTGAACAAATTCAATTAGTGCATCAAATGGTACAAAAATAGTTGGAAAGGAGCCAAGCCAAGTACAAGACAAGACGTGACAAGCATCATGTTGATCACAGTTTTCAAGTTGGAGATGAATTTTGGCTTTACATTAGCAAAGAGAGGCTTAAAGGAGAAGGTAAAAAGATGAATCCAATTAGATATGGACCTTTTAATATTCTTGAAACCTTCCATTTGGATTTGCCTCCTTATATGAAAATCTATGCAGTTGTTAATGTTGAGAATTTGAGATTGTATGGGTATCCTTTGATTGATGATCAAGGAGATCATTTTCATATTCCTTCCATAGGTGACTTTTCTCCATAATATCTTTCAAAATTGCATGGGTATACAATCCTTGACAAAAAGATAAGAACTTCGAAACGAGGGAATGTGGAGTACCTTCGCGTTGGTCTAAAAGGAACAAATCCAAGAAAAGATAAATGGATTGAGATTGGAAAGGTGAGGGAACTCTAACCTCATATTCATATTGATTGAAAATAGTCTTTTGGAGGTCCAAAAGCTTCCCAATGGGGAGGAGTGATCCAGGGGATAAAAAATAGCTCAAAAATCAAAGTGTTAAAAAATGATCGAAAATGGTACCATTGCGTAGATTGTGTCCTCATGATCCCAACACAACTTGAACAGGCTCAAATGAAGTCCATATGGATGAGATATCATGTTATGTCCATTTTCCCAAACATGCAAAATTGCTTACTGTGCAGTTTGTACAGTCCGTACAGTCTGATTGTGTAGATTGTACAACTGACGTGGCAGTGCTGATTGGGAAATTGACGTGGAAGGTGATTTGGTAGTTGACTTGGTAAGTGATGATGTGGACCAATCCACTATTGACAGATGACACAATTTGAGGACGAATGAAAGGGTGCCATGTGGCACCCCCTTGGTTATGTAAAAGTTTCTTTGGGGTCCGTGAGGGTCAAACTCGAGACCTCAGGACAAGGAAATACTTCACATAGGTCGGGCCACCAGCCCGCCTAACCGATGTTTCTTACCCCTAAATGGTGCACAATTATTTTGAATTTGAATGGTGGAACCGTTCGATGGGAAACGGGTCGGGGTTAACCCCCAACCCTCGGTCACATGCATCAACCCCTTTCCATATGACCAGAGTGCGGTGACATGGACGAACGACCGACGGACAGGTGTGCAAATTCAGCCAACACTTGGCCACATGGGATGTGCAACCATAACCTCCGTCGGGAAAGGCACTTACACCCTAATGGTGTGACCTTTTCGCCCATTTTTTGGAACGGAGCATGGTGCTGAGTTTGGGCATGAAAAACACATAGAGGTTGGGTTAGTCGCACAGTGTGTGCGTTTTGGCGAGCAGAGATAGCAAGTTATTGGGGAAAACTTTCAAGAAGTGTAGTTTCTTCAATTGTTGGTCAAATTAGGTGCAAAAAGAGCTCAGCTAGGGTTTTTGGACATTTTGGAGCCATTGGAGCCATCGATTTTGCATTTTGAGCATTGTAAAGCACTGATTTTAACACTTTGAGAATATAATGAAAATGATCCATTGGAAGCTAGACCAGGAGATGTATCCCAAGAGAAGGGTGAACTCCTTTATCATTTTGTTGTGTTATGTGCTTATTTTGATGGTTGTTCATGTCTATTTATACTGTTCATTTCAAGTATAAAAAATCAATATTTTCATGTGCTTGCAACATGATTCAATTTCCCAAGACACATACATTTTCCACTTGCAAATTTGTATACACAAACCTTTTTCATTTTCACATCATTATTGGTCTTTCTCTCTCATGTGTTATTCTTGGAGTGGATCTCTTATGGATAGTTTGTTGATTTTGGATGGATATTTCTGCAATTATGGTTAAATTCTCTTGGTTTCTTGGATGGAGTAAGTAATTTTCTGCAGTTCTTTGATATGTTGTTCATGCAAATGCTAAAATTGATATTTTGTTGAAAGATGTCTTGTTTTGTTGAAACCTAAGAGAGGAACATAAGTTCTTCTTCCTCTCACAAAGTTTTACTTGTCCAAAATTTGTGAATTGTCCTTACCTAGTTGAATTTTATCCCTAGAAAATTTATCTTTTATCTATTTTAAGCTACAATAAGGGGGAAACAATATCTAGGGCCCAAATGTACTTACACCCTAGATGTCCTTCTCCTCAAAGTATAAAGCCTCAGGACCAAATATGATTGCACCTTCGGGTTTAGACTCTACCTCTTCATTTCAAGTATATCAACCTTCCAAGTTGGATGCATTTGAGACTCCATAGCCCTAGAATGGTAAAGGAAATAACCAAGAAGAAAATCTTGTGGTGAAAGTGATAGATAAAACCCCACTTTCAAAAATCTCAAGCATTCTACTAACTCTATTAACTCTAACCCTACCAAACTTGTAAAATTACTTGTTGTTGTTATAAATTTTTGCTATAACCATCTAAAGTCACATTAAATTGTTGCATACACTCATCCAAAGGTGGCTTAACTCACTCAGAAGATTCCCCTAAGAATTGGATAACATTCTATCGGTTATATACTTACTTTTCATGGTCAATTGTGGTATTTTTGAGCACCAATTGTTTCTTTTGTTACAAATCATTTACTACTATTATATGATTGTTTATTGCTACAAATTTGTAACAGCCATTGCAATCTATCTTGTCTAGTGTCTAAAGAGGTTATTGTTGCATACTTTATATTGTTAATTGTTGTATATATGTTGCAAAGTATTCTTGTTTCGAAAGGTAGAAAATCACTTTCAACCTCTTCTCTTTCTTATACTTATACCAACAAACTTGTAATCAATATAGGGGGTGGTAGGATTGGCTACTATAATTGTTATTTCATCCCTTGAGGTCACCAAGGAAGCCTCCCTTGTGGTGGACCTCTTCCATCACTAAAATGAGGGAATATCCTACAAAGGTGACAATGGTAGTTTCTTCCATAGTTACATAATATTTTGGGGATCTTGAGGAGGGATTTGGACAAGTAAAAATACTGTGATAACATTCTGGTGTCATTGTCGAGGAGAATTGAGTCATTCTCATCAGAAATTGTTTTTGGTAAAATTTCACGAATCCCTTATATTACAAGTTTACCTAGTGACTCCACTGAGGGTAGCTCCCTCAAATTCCTTTGGTGATTCCACAAAGCTCAACAAGGTACACTAACCTTCCCAAGACTGACAAGAGAAGGGTTCCTCACAACTCACCTATAGTAAAATCCTTGTTTTTTGGAAACTTTCCCTTATCTACAATGGATAAAAATAAATGGGTATACAATATATTCAATCCTTTAGATATGTCTTCTATCCTAGGATACCCTTGACAGATGCCTTCCAAGTTTGAAAATTGGTTTCCCAAGTTTTTTGGTAATGATGTGACTATTGTTGAAGGGAATTTGGATAACTTTTCATCCTTTTTCCAACTTAACCCTTCTCATCCACTTTCACTAATGAGGCTAGGAAGGCATACAATAGTCTCCCTAGAAAAATTATTAAGACATGGGACCAATTTGAAGAGACCTTTCTTAAAAAATGGGGTGATAAGGAGAATCCTAAATTTTTTTTGTGACTTACAAAAATAAATGAGTTATAGAATGAAATTTCCAAATAGTTCAATGTCAAGTTTGAAAATTGTCTCCAACAAATACCTAGAAAACTTCACCTCAGAAAATATCATCTTCTTTTCCTCTACATGAAGGCCTTCCCAAGACATTTTGGATTCATTCTCAAGGACAAGGCTCCAAAGACTCTTGAAGAAACCCAAGAAATGGCTGTAAAAATTGAGGCTAATATTTCATCCTCAAAGGTAGAACATTTCTACGCTCCAAGAGATAAGGATGAATCCAAAACAAGAAATTTACACAATGTTCAGCCCACTCAAGATATTATTGCTCCATGGGCACAAATGATTGAAGAAGCAATAAATGACCTCGCCAAAATCAAACCTTGATGATAAAAAATATCACTAATTTGGAAAGGTCACAAAAAAAATCCACCAATCCTCCTTTTAGGTGCCAACCTAAAATATCAAGCCAAGCATGGAAACCTAGGGCACCAAATCAACAAAGGGTACCCAACAATCTATATCCTTCAAATGTTATAAGTCAAGAAGAGACTCCTTGGTGACTACCTTGTGGGGATTCACATTGGGAAAATGAATGGCCAAGGATTAATGGGGAACGAAATAATATGAATTTGTTTTATACCATAAAATTTGAATTTTCCACATCTCCCCAAGAGTTCCTCAATATCACACTAGAACAACTTGAAGAAGGAAAGGGAGAGGTAGCTAGGAGGCTAGGATGGAGATCATAAACAAAATGGATGAGGAATCAAGTGAGAATCCTAGGAATAAGTAATTACATCTTTACAGAAGACAAAGAAGTGTGCCTCAAGATTCTCCAAGTGACCCTTGGTTCCCTCAAGGCTAGCTCCACCACCAACAGACAATCTTCCTCCTAGTTCCACTTTTCCAAAGACTAGTGACATAGAATTGAATATTGACATAAATGGCATCTTGGAAAATATAAACATACATGTACCTCTAATAGAGATCATTAAGATTCCTTCGATGAGAAGGAAATTTGAAAAGTTATTTAGAGTACAAGGTGAACCTGTAGACACTCCTATAATGTTGTAAGCTAACCATTTCAGACCACACTATGATGAGAAACCGCCTTTCTACGTTTCCTTGCAATTGAAAAATAAACGCTTGAACAATTGTATGGTTGACTCAGGGGCAGGTGAAAATGTCATGGCCTTGAAATTAATGAGACAATTGGGTTTGGAAGTCACAGGGTCTTACATACATGTCTATGGGATTGAATCTAGGGATATTCCCATTCATGGTGTGATAGAAAACTTGAAGGTCCTCCTTGACCAATATCTTGAGATAGTTTTCATAATGGACATTTTGGTCATATATTTCCTAGATGTTCAAGGAATACTTTTGTCTAGAAAATTTGCTTCAATGTTGGGTGGTACTTTATAGATGGATTTGACCTATTATACTATACCCATGGATGATGAAACCAATGCTCATCTACCCAAACTACTAATGGAAAGGGATGATGTTGAAGAAATTGGCCTTGAACCTAAAACTGAGGAGCTCCCTGAGAAGTTCAAAGAATATCCTCAAAACGTTTTCCCAGATGACCTCCCTTTCTACCAAGAAGAATATTTTTATGATATAGTGTGGCCTTAAAGGGAATATTACCAGCAACAACTAGACATGTGCAAATATAGGGAAGTTGGCTTTGTTGTGATATTGAAGAAGTGTGATAAAGATTTTTTTATTAGACCAATCCAAGAGAATTTTCTTACAACATAATCCCACCCCCCTCCCTCTAACCAATATAGCATGGTAATACAAGAAATATTTGATCTAAAAGGAGGGGATTACAAACAAGGAGAATTAGTCTTAGAGTGGGATACAAGGAAGGGACAACCTGATACGTGTAAGGAGTTTGGGAAATTTTGGCTTGGCCCCTATAATATTGAAGAGAAATATGCCAATGATTCCCAATACTTATCCACATCCCAGGTGTTAACTCCCAAAGTAAAACCGTCTTTTCGGTTGAACTTTGTAGAGGATATCCTAAGCTATTGGTTGCATGCTCAACTAATTTTCTGTTTTCATAGTTCAATAAAATTCTTGATACATGGTTTATTCAAAAGGTGCA
>ML781116.1:248108-306825 GCA_009831015.1 Picea engelmannii | reverse complement strand
ATTGGGTATTTTTAAGACTACAACCATACAAACAGATGTCCCTCAAGCAAGCCAAGAAGGATAATAAATTATCACCAAAGTACTATGGCCCTTATAAGGTGTTGTAAAAGATTGGTACTATGGCATACAAATTGGAGCTGCCTACATCTTCACGAGTACACCCAGTTTTCCATGTTTCATACTTAAAGAAGGTTATAGGCGACAAGATCCCAGTTCAAACTATATTGCCAGAACTTGATGAGGAAGGAAAAATCATATTGGTGCCTGAAGCCATCACTGACACAAGAATTCGCCAGCTGAGGAATAGATCCATTTCAGAGTATCTCATTAAATGGAGGAAACTACCGGTTGAAGATTCCACTTGGGAAGATGAGCCTTTTATACAGAAGCATCCAGAGTTACTCAAGCATTGTGGACAACACTTGTCTCAAGGGGAGGGGCATGTTAAGCCTTAATATTGGCTCATTACCCCTTAATTGGGGCATATTAGATTAGTAATGCTATTTTATTTACGTCGGCTTTAGGCCATTAGTTGTAATTTAGATTAGTAATGTTATTTTATTTATGTCGGCTTTAGGCCATTATTTGTAATTATACCTCCTAGTCTCCTATATATACCAAGGAGATATTTTCATTTTGAATCATCTTGTAATTGAACATTTAAGTGGTGTAAAAGGAGGTTTCCCCCTCGAAGAGGCTTATTATCTGAAATTATCTCTTTTTCAAGGCATTGAGTACTTTTCCTGAGGTTTTTATATGCTATATTGATGTTTGGTTCTTAATAGCCTCAGAGTGCCACAATCTTGTAGAGACAAACAAATAGATGTAGTAGATAATAAGAGAGATTGGATGGAATTTCATGGATATTTATGACCAATGCCTCAAGGAACACTGCATTTGATACCTCAATGACGAAAGAAATAAGATGATCAAGGAAAAGGGTCACTAGGAAGCTCAAATCATAGAGCTTGGTGGTGTTAATCATGCTAAAGTAGGCACCAAGATGATGAACATGGAAGGGAACAAGTTTGATGTGCTTGGTTCCATTGGAAAGGGCCCCTGTTACAGATACTTTGGGGCTAGTAAATTTCTCCCCGACGTTAAAGAGATATTTGATAAGTGCACCCCATGAAGCAAAGAAGAGGATATCTAGGTATGATATTTACAAGAGAATTGATGTTACTTATTATGCCTACATGGATGAAGAGGAAAATATCTTGGATAAATTCAAGTGAGCCATAGAGGAGGAGATGCAAGATAGACGGGAGTGGAAGAGGATTGAGTCTGTCAAGAAGGAGGATAAGCAAAGATGAACTGGTGCAGTTGATTCTCTAGAATGCACCGGTGGGTTTATTGCAAATATGGTGCCTCTTCTAAGATGTGAGGCACTGAAAATTCATACTTTCCATTCTAATGCATGGTGCATAGTTTTCAGTAGTGTGTTTTCTAGTTTTCAGATGTACCACTAGCAGTGCTTCCTATAAATTCATGAGATGCACCATCGAGTCTGGGGTAGGACGAACCCATGAAGTGCACCACACAATTGTTTTTTTAAATGTTAAAAGGGCCAAATTTATGCCTAATTTTAAATTTTAATCTGATAAAATTGAAAATAAAGAACTAACAAACAACTTACCTATTCTCTTCTCACCTAACAAGACATGGTTTCCCAATAGAAAAAAATAAAAATAAAATGTGCACTATTTTCCAAAATTTGAAAATGTTTGGAATCTACTAGTGAAGCTATCAAACAAAGGAAGAAACACTATAAAGAACTACAAATGGGGTGGTCATAGGAGTGTGAGCATCGATGCTTGTGTGAGTGGTTGTAAGCATAAAAGCAAATGTGATAATGAAATTTTGTTTCGCAATTTTTTTATATATTTTACCCTATCGCGGTGTGCCCGATAGTAAGATGTGTTGGTGCATTATGTAGTATTAGAATGTGTTGGTAAAATTTATTTATTTTACCCTTTCACGATGTGCCATATAGTAAGATGCATCAATGTGTAGTAGAATGAGTAATGCACCAGTTGGATTTTAGGATATATGCTAAAAAAATTGAGGCTATAGTACTATTAAGCACACTACTATTGTTTTTCAATGCACCACTATTGTATATGCATCATGGCAGTTGGGTTTTTTCAGTGCATTGAAAAAAAAATTGGTTTTCTTAAATTATATTTTTTTTATTGAATAACCAATTATTCTAACTTGATCTGGTGCATTCTTCATACATGCATTGGTGCTCTTAGTTTAGTATGGAGCATCGATATGCATTTTATTTTAAAAAATAAAAAATGTTATTTTAGCATTTTATATTAATAACGATTATCAATGATCCTTACTAGTTCAACAACGGGGCATCTTGTTTGTGAGGAAACCAATGAATTCTTTTTATTTAGGTGCAACGATGTAAAAACCTACATAAAATCCTTTGGTCACCTACCTTCACTAACAAACTCTACTATAAACAAAGAAGGGATCATTTTTGGGGGCAGGTTTTGTAAAAACCTCCACTACAAGGTGTTCTCCTTGTAGTGTAAAATGTCTTATCTCCATGCTAAGAATTTAGCTTTGGTAGAAGTTCATGATGTCCATTGTCTTAGACATTATATTCTTCTTCTCAAAACTACTATTTTAGCATCTTCCAACCCAATGCAGTACATTTTAACCCATTAGATCATTGGGGGGGAGTATTTAAAATGGATAGTCATCTTACAGGCGTTCAATTTGAAGTTCTCCACCTAGAAATCAAAGAATTGTTAATCTTTCACATAGATAATGTCTAAACTTCCCAAAGACATTTAGGAAACTATGTTCAATGACTCCTTGTTGGATGAGTGTTTATTCCTCAATGACTCTCCCCATCCCTTGTATGAAGAAGTCTTGATATATATTCAAACCTAGAGGTCTAACCCTCAATTATCCAAATTTGAACTTTGGCATATTCACCATCAATCCAAGGGTTATCTCATCATTGGCTATACTTTGCATTAGGGTATCTTTTATGGTTGAAATTTCACCAATTGGATTTTTTTTACCATTTTTTGTAACATACCTAGCCAAGACACTAAGCCACACTACCTCAAAATGCCCACTTCAAGGACACTCTAAAAACCAATTTGTAACATACTCGGTATACAAAATACCTAAACATTTTTCTTGGATACTGATATGAAACATACCTATTTCCCAGGTACTTGTGAATTCACCCTCTTGGACTGATTTCAAATTTTTGAACCAATCTATAATTAATCAAGAACATGAATCCAAGTGTAAGACCCCTAGGACCGAACCCCATTTGAATTATAAACATGTTTTATAGACTGGTGAGCCAAGTGATTATAAGCTAGGAGGATTATGTAATGATTAGGCCAGAGAGCCTAGATTATAAAGGCCAGTGAGCCTATTTTTGTATATGTAAACACTCATATCATTAATATAATACATTGTTGCATGTAGACCGACCACGATAAAAGAGTGTGGGGGACTAAACCTAAATAGGAAGGGAAAGGGAGATTTGACAGCCTAGAAAAGGGGCTAAGCTAGAGGACTTATCTCAAAAGGAATATTATAATATGATTCCTAAAGGATATGGTGAGTATAATTATTTTATCCTAATTTCTTATGGGAAGGGAAGCAATCACAAGTGGAGAGAAACGAGCTCCATGAGATCCATGTGTCATCAAGGGAACATGCAATTATATGTGGGGAAATTATATTGTTTTCCCATCCTTCCCCATTCACGAAGGCATTCACTCATGCAGCCATGGACCCCAACAGTGGAATCTCTCTATGCCTCATGCACACCTTCAACAATGATCTTGTACATTTCATGTTATGCACAACACACCTGTAGTTTTTGTGAGCCTGTATTGTGCCTTAACTGAATGTTGTTTCTGCATGTTGGTTGTGGATCCTAATTATCTTCCTCATTCAAATTTATTTGTTTTTAGCCATGTTTATACCCCATGACTAGTGTACATCCCAGAAGAACATACACTCCTCCAAGCGGGGGAGTGCAGTGGGGGTTTTTCACTCTTACGGGGTCCAGGGGAGCTATCCCCTCGGCTGGGGGGTCCGGGGGAAAGAGAGCCCTTAACAGGGGTTCAAGGGACAGTGTTCCCCAATGGGGGTTTGGGGGGCGAAGCCCCCGAATGGAAAAATTGCCTTGTAAATGTATATTGTAATTTCATAGCAAATTTGCATTGTTCATTATAAGGTCCCATATCTGATGGTAGAAGTTATGTTAAGGTTTTTTTCCCTAGAAAGAAACCCGCTCTTATGAGGGAAATGTATTATGGCTACGTATCATGGTGAATATTGTATTCTGAGTGAGGATATTGTTAGAGAAAGACGAGGAAGTTACAGTGGGTGTGTTGTAGGTTGCATCCCTTCATTTGTTAGATAATAATAAAGGAAGGACCTAGCAATTTCTTCGGTGGACGTAGCCCACACTATGTGAACCACGTATATATGCGTATCTATTGTATTGTGTATCTTTTGTGTTTTATTTCCTCATTTGTTTTATTTTATTACTCTATGATCATGTTTTTCTAACAACTAGTTTCAAAGAGAAAGGTAACTCGAAGGAAAATAGGGTTCTTGGTTCGAGTGGGAGAAATGGTAGAAGATGGAAAGTTTAAGGCCGATAAATTTAACGACCAAAAATACCAGTTATGGAAGATGCAGATGGAATATTATTTATATCAGAAGGATCTATTCCTACCATTGGGTGGAATAGAAAATAAGTCAATGACCATGAAGGACGAAGAATGGGAGGTTCTTGACATAAATTCCCTAGAATGATAAGGCTGAGCCTGGCAGCGTTGGTGGCTTTCAATATTTCCAAAGAAAATGCAACGAAGGAGTTATGGAAACATTGAATAAACTATATTAAAAACCATCAACATCCAATAAGGTATTTCTAATGAAGACATTATTTAATATGAAGATGTCAAAAGGTGGGTTTGTTGTAGATCATTTAAATGAATTTAAGATGGTTACTAATCAACTAAGTTTTGTAAAAGTAGACTTTTATGATGAGGTCATGGATCTTATAATATTGTGCTCATTGCCAAAAATTTGGAACAACTTGGTCATAGTTGTAAGTAACTATTTCTATGGTTCAAACACTTTAAAACTTGATGATGTTGTTGGTGCTATCCTTAGTGAGGAAATGTGACGGAAAAGCACAAGTGAGACATCAAGTAATGCATTAAACATGGAGAACAAGGGAACAAAAAAGGATAGAGGAAAGGGATCAGGGAATTGCAGGAATTATAGTAAGGGCAGATACAAATCCATACTGGGAAAGATAGAGTGTTGGAATTGTGGGAAGAAAGCACATCTAAAGAAAGACTACAGGGCTCCAAAGAAACAAAGATATGGACAGTAGGAGAAAAATCAGGAAGCAAATGTAACATGTGATGTGTTATAAGATGCTTTGATTCTTTCTGTAGATAATATTTCAAATTCTTGGGTAGTAAATTCAAGGGCTTCATTTCATGCGACACCCCATAGGAAACATTTTCTAGATTATGTTCAAGGTGATTTTGGATAGGTTCATTTGGGTCATGATGCACCATGCAAAATTATTGGAATGGGAAAGGTAAAAATAAAGCAAAGGAATGAAAACCAATGGTTGTTGAAAGAGGTAAGACATGTTCCATATCTAAGGAAAAATCTAATTTCAACAGGGCAGTTGGAAAGTGAAGGTTGTATATCCATATTTACAGATAAGATGTGGAAGGTCACCAAAGAATCATTGGTGATAGAGAAAGGAGAAAATGTAGGTACATTGTATTTATGTACTGGTAATACTAAATATTTTATCTATTTAGATTCTACAGGAGTGGATACATCATTGTGGAATCATAGGATTGGACACATGAGTGAGAAAGGGATGTAAATACTTCACAAAATAAATTTGTTTCCATATCTTAAACAAATTGATTAGGATTTCTGTGAGAATTGTGTTTATGGAAAAAAGAAGAGAGTCAGATTTCTCAAAGTCAAAAAAGAAAAGAAGAGTGAAAGGATAGATCTTGTGAATAAAAATGTATGGGGACCATATGAGGTATCATCTCTTGGTGGATCTCGTTATTATGTTACTTTTATTGATGATGCAACTGAAAAAACTTGGTTTTATTGCATTCAATAAAAGATTGATGTTTTTGATACTTTTAATAAATGGAAAGATTTGGTTGAGAATGAGATAGGAAAAAGGTTGAAGTGTCTCAGATCAGACAATGGAGGTGAATATTGCAACAATGAGTTTGATGATTATTTTTCATACCATGGGATTCATAGAGAGAAGACATTTCCGGGAACACCACAAGAAAATGGTGTGTCAGAAAGGATGAATAGGACAATCATGCAGCGTGCAAGGAGTATGAGATTGCATGTTGGTTTGCCCTTACATTTCTGGGAAGATGTTCTAGATACTATTGCTTACTTAATAAACATAGGACCTTCAATCTCTTTGGATGGTGGAATTCCAGAGGAGGCATGGATAGGTAAAAAAACTATTCTTTTTTGAAGACTGTCAGTTGTGAATCATTTGTCCATATTGATAAAGAAAATAGAATAAATCTTAATGAAAAATCCAAGAAGTGTACCTTTATTGGATACAGTGTTAATGATTTTGGTTATCGCTTATGGGATTATGAAAATAAAAAATTCATGAGGAGTAGATATGTTATATTCAATGAGAAGGTCATGTATAAAGATCGAGTGCAGGGAAAGATTCAAGAAAAAGAATAACCGGAGTACAGAGTGCTTGATGAGATCACTGAAAACGAAATTCCAAAGGTTCTGTTATCACTCCAGGAAACTCTCCTAGGCTGTAAGTCAGATATTCCTGGTAACTTAATCTTTTGGTAACTATTTTCTCAAATAAAAGTGTGGGTTTGGAACAAGTCGGAGGACTAGATCATTTCTCACTCAAATCATACATAAACACATCAAGATGGACAAGGCTTTCAGCCACAAATGTTCAGAGAGTTTACAAATAAAGGGATGGATGAAGAAATCACTATTATATCAGCAGAATCACATATAAACAAATATTAATCGTTGATTACAATAATCACAGGAATACTTGCAAAATTAAACTTATGAATGCAGTGATAAGATGACAGTTATCTGGCATAGACAAGCATAACAACATGAATATAATATCTAGGTGCAACTACAGAATAGACAAGAAGATGAAATATGAACAAATTATGGCAAAAGAAGCTTGTATTACTCCATATGAAAATGAGAAGTTTTGAGTTACATAATATGAAAAAGTCTCCAAAGTCGAACCCTTGGTTCCTCTTCTAACCTTAGCTTTATAGCTTTACAAAACAATTCTAAGATCCTGAAAGCATGGATCAAATAAGTTAAAAATAGTAAATCAAAATCTGATTGCAAAAAATGTGGGATGATCCCCAAAAATGAGGTCAATCCCAGATTTTCTAGTCCTTCTTTCTTGTTGAGTGCTGGTGTAGTGCAGGATAGCCTCCCAAGGCTGAGTGATGACTCTCCAAGAGAGATAAATTCGAATCTGTTGATGTGAGAAAATGTCCTGATTTGCTGTCTTGGTCAAAGATGTCAAAAACCTTTGAAACACCTCCTCTTTTCATAATCTATCAAAAATAGTTGTTGGATTTATCTTGATAATTCATCAAATGTTCATTAGAAGAGGTTTCAAACCTTTCTAGCTCAAAAAACTTTGATCTGTGTAAAAAATCGATCATTCTAGAAATGACAGGCTTTCGATGGTTAACTTGGAAAGCTCCTGAGAAAATTATCTACCGAAAGTCCAGTTTCGGTGGTTAATGAACAGTCGTCCTGTTCTCCTAAACCACCGAAAAGGAAGGTTTTCCAGAAATAAACTGCCTTAGGAAAAATCATATTTCTCAGTCATGGAGAGTCCATTTTGCATGCTTGAATAGTTGATCGACATCTACAAATCCTAATATTTCCAATGGTGTTTTCAAATATGCATTTGGAGCCCAGGAGGCTATTCAAATGTTCCCTACAATATTAGGCATCATTCTTTCAAAAATGCCAGTGCATTTTTTATCGCTAACATCTGGCTCCAACTGGGATGGATACGTCCCTGCGAGGTCTCCAAGAACCTGGAAGACCTTGTGCCTTTAGTATTGGGCATGGAGTCATTTATCCTTTACAATTTATCATCTGAATATTTCCTACTCAACATCATCAAGTGCCATGCCTGAGTTACTCTTGTCTCACCTTCCGTCTATGTGGTAAGTTGGTGATGTAGAGTTCAGCCTTCCAAGGATCTTTATCTTGATATCCTGAACATGAAATTCGAGTTGGGTGATGTGTCTTCTGATTCCTGATATTTTTCCTTTTAAAAAATGACCAAATATAGTCAAAAAACTTATTTTTGACTTTCTTCTTCAAGAATAGTGTTTAGACTTGATTTGATAATTCATAATCATCCTATTCCAGAAGATTTCACATCATTCCGACTTGAATATCTCGAATCTGGGCAAAATTTTGAATATTCTGGTTAAAACAACTTTCTGTGGTAAACAGTATTTGGATTTAATCACCTTATCCACCGAAATCACTTCTTTTTGGTGGTTAATGAGCACCAGAGGGCTCGCCTAAACCACCGAAAAACAAAAGTATTTCAAAAATCAAAATATCAAAATTCTGATTACCTGCATGTTTGTAAATGACTTCAGGGATTCTTAGATGAAACTCCTTTCTCTTTGACTAAACTTGTAATCTCCTCCTGATGGTTTTCAGTTTGCAACTTTTCTTCCATAGAAGTGGCAATTTGAGCAAGGGCCTCTAATCCAAGTGGTCTAGCTACTGGGACTGCTTGTTCCTTCAATTGCAATCTTAAAAGTCTGAGTTTTCTATACAAAGATGCATTCTCTTTCATTAGTAGCTTGTTTCTTTCAATTGATTGTAGTTTGAGATATCCTGATACAAGGTTCTCAACATAATCATTGCCACCATCTCAAATGCTACTAACATGGAGGAGAAGGAGATTATCAACTTCTGACTCATGCAATAGTTGATCAATAACTTTCTCAAAGTGATAACTGAGACATCAGTCTATGTCCCTGCTGTAGAGATTCCATAGATGACATGATCTTAATGCCCATGATGCATGCTAACTTTTAGAATCTTTTCTCGAAACAAACCAATACTGAACCGGTTCCATTTAGAGATATCCCTTTTTCTCTATATGTGCATGCAATGTTGTCATTATGTCCCTTTTTCTCAATGATAGTGTAAGAGCTATTTGCCAAATACCCATGAAGGCTTTATAAACTCTACATCCAATGGGTACAATGCTTGCTACAGTTATATAACAGCCTAAGTAAAGATCCATTACTCCATCAGCATAACACACCACAGATGCTCCATATTAGCTGACCCTCAGTCAGATCCCAAAAATAAATCTGACCATTAGTGTACTGCATACAAGCTGCTTTCCATCATGGCGATTGATTCCAAATATGCTCTTAAAAATGTTCCCTTGAATAGAAATTATTGCAAGCATATATATTTTCATGAAAAGTATGTTCTACAACCAATCTTTATTTTAAGACAGTAATAATCAATCAAAGGCAGTTGGACAGAGAGTTTTGAAAGATGCATCTTTCACATCACTTGAAATTGTCAGTTATGTTAGATGTCACATCTTTGAGTGATCTCTTGTGACTCTGCTCAGTGCTATTCCTACTTTTGATCCAGATTGACGGCCCAAATGTTTGCAAATGAAATCTGTTGCTGAAAACAGTTTACCAAGATCAACATTTTGTCTTCACACCAAGACCAAAATAGACAACATCTTCATTTGCTACATTGATCATTGCACCTTTGGCATATGGACACCCTCCAAGTCCAGATATTGATGATTCGATAACGCTAATTCCCATCTGCAGTGAAACAAGAATATTTGCAAGTGATTGCCCATATATATCATGGAAATGAACTGCAAGCTTTTCAACAGGCACAACACTCATTACAACATCAAGCATTGGAACAACAGTGCCAGGAGTATCAACACCTATGGTGTCACCAAGAGAGATTTCATAACATCCCATATCATAAAGATCCTTAAAGAAATGCTCCTTAATTTTGTAGATCCATTGGGGTTCCTTCTGTTCAAATGCTAGGCCACTGCATTCTAATTATTTGATCAACATAACTCGGCAAGCAACTCTCTGGAAATCTCGAGCACATTTGAGCCTGACACTTGTGCACTGGGCTATGCATTGGTTATATGTATGATGAGTTTTCTCTCCAAACTAGAGTTTCAACCATCCTTGCCATGCTCCCACTTTGATTGTGCAACTTCTCGATACTCGCTAGAATTGTGAATCGTGGAAGGGTTTTGAGACTGAAAATTATAAGGCGGAAGTACGATATCCTTATGAAACCCCAGATCATCCATCTGCTTGACCAATTCACTGCTGCTAATACTGTTATTATTCTGTGGCTGCAATGGCGATGAGGAGAGAGAGGTAGTGTTGGGATGCAGAAGATCGTAAAAAGGCTCGTTCTCAGACCCTGTAAGATGGGCTTCCATGATTTTTTATGAGTCAAAGATCCAAGTTTCGATCCCCGTGGAAGCAGGTGTAAGGAACGAACTGATAACAAAACCGAGATAAAAATTGGGCATTTATATCATTAATCACGAGCTGTCAAAAGCCCGTAGGCTGCCAAGCGTTTGATGATATAACCGCCCCGGATATGCATGTTTCACCGCCAAACAAACCCTCAAATGCAGGATACAAGTGTCCAAGTGTCGATTTTCCAACGTCGAGCATACTTGCCAGGTAACGACAGTAAGAAGAGAGAAGAATAGACTATAAAACTATTTTCAGGGTGTTTGGTTGAGAAAAACTTCAATCTGGGGCCGTTTTTTGCTCAAAGATTAAACATGACTTTGATTGCATTTCCCCCACCAGCGCTAGTCTCAAAAGATTCTTCCACTTCCTTCTGAGAGAAACCAAACCGATGGGTGATCAAAGGTTTGTCATCCACTTTTCTGCTGTTTAAAAATTCCAGGCTCTAAAGCTACGCGGTCACCAGGAACTAGATGTTTCACTTCACTGCCAACCTCCTCAATTATTCCAACAGACTCATGACCAATCACCATGGGCTCTTATCTAAAAAAAAAATCTTCTTGGTCTTCAAAATATTCGACAGTTGTAGTAGATCTCCATAGGTTGTGTGAAGAATCAAGTTTGCCACTATTGGTAGAAAGACAACATATTTGCCAAAAACAGGTAACCAATTCAATATTTTCCGCCTTGCTAGACACCTTCAAAATTAGAAATGAAACTTGATAATAATGCCACTAATTATCATCTATCGTTAGGAACCCTTCTCATGGAATTTGAATTAAGAAAAATTGGATCTGTGCAAAATTTGTAGCGTTCTGCCCTGTTTCTGTTCTTTTGGTAGTTAAAGAGACAAAATTTGAAAACGTTAACTGCCAAAAGCTTTGCCTTTTGGTAGCTAATGAACAATCATTTGTTCACCCAAGCCACCAAAAGTTGTAACTTCAATCAAAACTTCAAAAACTCAAAAATTTCCTTCATTTATACTGAGAAGATTTTGGCTGCTTTGACAATGTTCCAGTATTTTTTACAGGTTTGGTTTTTCCTCCTTAAGTTATGTGCCAATCACCCCAACAAATGGATCTCTTAGATCAAAACCAGAAATGTTGCCAAAGTCTCTCATAAAGGGATCCTCAGAATATGGTTTTTCATGAGTGAAAGACAAACAATTTTTCTCTGCCGAAATCCAAGATAGGGTCATCCAAATGCATACCCCTACTTCCTCAATCAGTTTTGGAATGATATCATGTAAAACTACTTCAAGATTAATAGGAAAGTTCATATCTGAATCATTTGATGCCATACCAACCAAACCTAATTTCAAAAGGAAAGCAGCAACCCAGTCTTTCATATTGAGAAGAATGTTAGATTGGAGAAGATCACGTAGTATGTGGACAAAGTGTTTACATTCTATGGAATAACAAATGCCTTCAAAACCAAGAAGTTTAACTAATAGTCGAGAAGGTGCACCTATGGCTGACCATATTTCTTCCCTTTTTGCAGATATGTGCTCTAATTCCTCGTTGTTGAATTCATCATGTTCACGATCCAGTTTCAAGATGGCTTTCAGGCTTGCTTCAATACTCGCTTACATAATTGCAGCAGCAAATGATTAAGTGATTGCTAGGTTCTCTAAGACACAAGCAACCTTCTCTTGCAACGAGGGACCTCCCTTTTTTAAGATGTTGACAAGGGAAGGAAGACCGCCACCACCAGCTGGGATGGAGACCTCCCTGCGAGGTTTCCAAGAACCTAGTAGTTCCAGTAGCTTTAGCATTGGGCATGGAGTCATCTGGCCTGTGCAACTGTTCCTCTCCAAACCTGTAACTTTCATGCAACCTCTTTCTTATTTATGAGATCAAAACTGAAAAAGATCTAACTGCTCATATGGCAAGCTTATTCCTCTACCTACCCCTACACTAACCAACTTTTCTGCCTCTTATCAAGTGAATTCATGTTTCCAATGAAGCCATGTTAGAAACTGATTTACAGGCGTCATGCTAGATCTTGACCTGAACAACAATGGAAGCCATATCATGCAAAAAAGAGTTTTAAATAGATGATAAAAACAATCTTCTTATGACAAAACTATCCTTGGGTTTATGCTGCTCATAGAATCCAAATAGTCAGCAATAGGGTCATCGAATTCACAAAGAAATACCTTTTTGAACTGCTGATCCAACTTAAAATTGAAATGATGTTGAAAGCTGCCTTTACTGATCTCACTGTTGAATGTAGGCTGCTCAATCCTTGCCGGAGAAACATGTAGGATGGACTGCTGATCTGGATTTTTCATCTCCTCACCTTCTTCTCCATATTTGTTGCAATTCCCCTGTGTCTGCACATCTGAAATATGAAGGTTGTCCTCATCAACCTCTATAGATCTGAAACTGTCACTTGTTATCTTGTTAATTTGCTCATCATTTCCATTTTTTTCAGAAGAAACAATATGATCTTCATGACAACCTAAAATAGTGGATGCATTTAATACGATGTCAAAAGCATCACTAAAGTTATCATGGTGTGAATCATTGATCTCTTGCTCATAATGAAGAATATCCTCTACAACAACATATTCTTCATGAGTATATAATTCTTTAGTCAATAATTGAAATTCATGACAACATTGAAGATAGAGAAGATCAGCTGGAAATATCCCTTTACAAAACACATGGAAGGCAGAATGAAAATCAACCAAAGAGCTGATACTAGCAATAGGCAAATATTGGTACCAATCACGAGCAATACCTTCTAATGAAAAACAAAAGAGTCGGATCTTAACATCCTCATGCACTACGTGCAATTGATGCATGTAATCATGAAAGTCCAGCAAATGTTCAGCTGGCATTTCCCACTCTTCTCCTGGAAATCTGGGAAGACTGTTCTCCCATTCATCTCTAGTAGGTACTTGATTAGGGAAACCAACAATACTTGAAAAATCACAGAACGCATACCTCTTGGCTAAGATCCTGTTCATGTCATACCAGTGGAGTCGCCACTAAATTGGTCCTTCATGGAGTTGCCACTGAATTCGTCCTTCATGGAGTCGCCAGATAGATGATTACAACCGTATAATGTCCAGGCTTTATCTATCATCAAAGATGGATCTATGTCGTCTCCAAGGGAAGTTGAGCTACAATCTCCTCTCCCCGGCAACGATGCCAATTTGTTATCACTCCAGGAAACTCTCCTAGGCTGTAAGTTAGAGATGCCTGGTAACTTAATATTTTGGTAACTATTTTCTCAAATAAAAGTGTGTGTTTGGAACAAGTCGTAGGACTGGATCATTTCTCACTCAAATCATGCATAAACACATCAAGATGGACAAGGCTTTCAACCACAAATGTTTAGAGAGTTTACAAATAAAGGGATGGATGAAGAAATGACTATTATATCAGCAGAATCACATATAAACAAATATGAATGGCCGATTACAATAATCACAGGAATACTTGCAAAATTAAACTTATGAATGCAGTGATAAGATGACAGTTATCTGGAATAGACAAGCATAACAACATGAATATAATATCCAGGTGCAACTATAGAATAGACAAGAAGATGAAATTTGAACAAATTATGGCAAAAGAAGCTTCTATTACTCCATATGAAAATGAGAAGTTTTGAGTTACATAATATGAAAAAGTCTCCAAAGTCGAACCCTTGGTTCCTCTTCTAACCTTATCTTTATAGCTTTACAAAAAAATTCTGAGATCCTGAAAGCATGGATCAAATAAGCTAAAAATAGTAAATCAAAATCTGATTGCAAAAGATGTGGGATGATCCCCAAAAATGAGGTCAATCCCAGATTTTCTGGTCCTTCTTTCTTGTTGAGTGCTGGTGTAGTGCAGGATAGCCTCCCAAGGCTAAGTTCTGACTCTCCAAGAGAGATAAATTCGAATTTGTTGATGTGAGAAAATGTCCTGATTTGCTGTCTTGGTCAAAGATGCCAAAAACCTTTGAAACACCTCCTCTTTTCATAATCTATCAAAAATAGTTGTTGTATTTATCTTGATAATTCATCAAATGTTCATTAGAAGAGGTTTCAAACCTTTCCAGCTCAAAAAACTTCGATCTGTGTAAAAAATCGATCATTCTGGAAATGACAGGCTTTCGGTGGTTAACTTGGAAAGCTCCTGAGCAAATTATCTACCGAAAGTCCAGTTTCAGTGGTTAATGAACAACCGTCCTGTTCGCCTAAACCACCAAAAAGGAAGGTTTTCCAGAAATAAACTGCCTTAGGAAAAATCAAATTTCTCAGTCATGGAGAGTCTGTTTTGCATGCTTGAATAGTCGATCAACATCTACAAATCCTAAGATTTCCAATGGTGTTTTAAAATCTTCATTTGGATCCCAGGAAGCTAGTCAAATGTTCCCTACAAGATTAGGCATCATTCTTTCAAAAATTCCAGTGATCGCTAACAGGTTCCATAAAATCAAAATGTACAAAAACAGGAGCAGCAGGTACCTCAAACTCCTGCAAGTGTTGTTAGAATATCTACCAGGTTAAGTAGACCCCCTGAATGATACTCTCATTGATTGTATTATTTATTGTTGATTGATTCTGGTGAACCAGAATGTTATGAAGAGGCAATGCAGGTAGACACTAAAAAGAAATGGGAGCAAGGCATGAAAGAGGAAATGGATTCCCTAGTAAATAACCAGACTTGAGATTTGGTTTAGCTGCCTACAGGAAAAAGAGCATTGCAGAATAAATGGGTTTACAAGTTGAAGGAAGAAGATGGAGGAAAAAATCGATACAAGGCTAGACTTGTTGTAAAGGGGTTTGCACAAATAAAGGTATCTATTTTGATGAAATGTTTTTTCTTGTTAAAATGACTTCAATTAGGACTATTTTAAGTCTTGTGGCAGTAGAATATTTGCATCTTGAACAGTTAGATTTAAAAACAACTTTTCTCCATGGGGATTTGGAGGAAGAGATTTATATGCAACAACCACAGGGGTATGAGGTCAAAGGGAAGGAAATTTTGGTATGTAGGTTGAAGAAGA
The DNA here is from genome assembly GCA_009831015.1 of Picea engelmannii. Lineage (NCBI taxonomy): Eukaryota > Viridiplantae > Streptophyta > Pinopsida > Pinales > Pinaceae > Picea > Picea engelmannii. The sequence continues at coordinate 291,205 of ML781116.1, read as the reverse complement.
GATTATATGGCCTAAACAAACCTTAAAGGCAGTGGTATTTGAAGTTGACAGGTTTATGACAGAACAAGGTTATAGTAGATGTCATTTTGCTCATTGTGTTTATTTTAAAAGGATAGAAAATGGAAGGTATATTATCTTGGTATTGTATGCAGATGGCATGCTTGTTGCAAGGTCTAATATGAAGGATGCAAATGTGCTCTAGTAGAAATTATCTAATTCACTTGTGATGAAGGATTTGGGTGCTGCAAAGAAAATCCTTGGTATGATAATAATAAGAAACAAGAAAAAATTCAAATTGACATTATCTCAGCGTGAGTACATAGAGAAGGTATTGGGGAGGTTTAGAATGCAAAATGAAAAACTAGTTAATACACCTTTGTCAATCCATTTCAAATTAACTAAGGAAATGTGTCCCAAGACACAAAAGGAGATAGAATACATTTCCAGGGTCCCTTATTCATCAGCAGTTGGCAACTTGATGTATGTGATGGTTTTCACAAGACCAGATATTGCACATGTAGTGGAAGTTGCGAGTAGGTATATGAACAATCCAGGTAAAGGACATTGGGAGACATAAAAGTGGATTATCAGATATTTGAGAGGTAATTCTGCTCATGCATTATATTTTGGAGGTTAAGACACTATTCTACAGGTACATGTTGATTCAAATAGGGTAGGTGATAAAGATAGCAGGAGGAGCACCAAAGGTTATGTTTTTATTATAGGTGGAACAATAGTAAGTTTGATTTTGAAATTGCAAAAGGTTGTTTCACTTTCAACAACAGAGGTAGATTATGTTGTTGCTACAGAGGCTAGTGAAGCGATGATTTGGTTACAGAGGTTTATGAAGGAATTGGGATATAAGAAAGAGAATAGCAGGTTGTACTGTAAAAGTGAGAGTGTCATTAATCTTGCAAAGAACTCATCCTTCCATTTGAATACGAAGAATATATATCTTAGGTACCATTTCATACAATCCATCTTGGAAGATGGACATTTGAAGTTGGAAAATATACACACTAGCTAGAATCCTGAAGACACGTTAACAAAGGCAGTAACTAGGGAGAAAGTTAGTTCCTACCTTCAAGAATGAATTGGAAGATGAGAAATTTTCCAGGTCCAAGAAGGATCATAGTCTAGTAGATACAACAGAGATAGATTTTTTGAGATCAGTCTCCAAGTGGCAGATTGTTTGTTGTGGAGCTAGATTATCTTCCTAATTCAAAGGTATTTGTTTTTAGCCATGTTTATACCCCATGAATACTTTACACCCCTGAAGAATAAACACTCCTGCACGCAGGGGAGTGCAGGGGGAATTTCCCCTCTTGTGGGGTTTGTGCGGGCTATCCCCATGGATGGGGGGTCCGGTGGCAAGCAGTCCCCTGATGGGGGTTTGTGGGAAAATTTTCCCTGAAGGAAAAATTGCCTTGTAAATGTATGTTGTAATTTCATAGTAAATCTGGACCGTTCATTATAAGGTCATAGAGCTAACGGTAGAATTTATGTCAGGGTATTTTCCCTAGAAGGCAAACCTCTTTTATGAGGGAAATGTATTGTGGCTATGTATCATTGCGAATATTGTATTATGAGTGAGGATATTGTGAGATAAAAAATAGGAAGTTACATCGGATGTGTTGTAGTTTGTATCCCTTCATTTGTTGGATAATAATAGAGGAAGGACTTGGAAATTTCTCTAGTGAACATATCCCACACTGGGTGAAGCACGTATATCTGTGTCTCTATTTTATTGTGTATCTTCTATTTTTTATTTCCACATTTGTTTTATTTTATTGCTCCGTGATATTGTTTTTCTAAAACTGCCAACACAATTTCTTTCCTGAGCATGGTTGCTTCTATTACTTGTTCCATACTCAAAATTTGTTGCTGCCATCACCCATACCTGGTTGAATTAAGATATGGATAGAAGAATCAGGTTTTCAGGCCTTTTTATTGAAGAGGCAGACTATCATTACCATGAAAAAATATCTCTAGGTGAGAGAATTGTTGTGGAAGTGATTTCCTGAGGGAGCCCGACTGCAGCTACACTGCTCGCAGAATTCATGTATGGAATTTTTTTGAATCCCTGGAAGGAAAGTGTGGTAGTAGAAGTATTGTTGAACAGAGAAGGGGCACACTTACTAGGGTGTGACAGGGATGTGGCGAATGAGAGATTGTAGGTTGTTAGTGTGAGTTGGCTCCTGGGACAAAATCCTTCATGTTGATTGTGTAGCTTCCTTTTTCCTCAGCCTAGTTAGGAATCCATTTACCCAAGTGGATTTTAGTCCCATCTCGGGGGTGACCCACTGCTGAGAGTCTAAGCAGCATGGCCTAAGGCTGGGAGGATCGTGGAAGTTATATATGCAGTTGTTGGTCTTCTATAAAAAGATAAGTATCAATTATATGTTCATTTTCATGTTGTGTATATATACATGTCTTTATATTCATGAGTATTTCCCGTGTATTCCATATGTACAGGATTACTGTTATTCCACATGAATCTGTGTATTAACAGAAGTTAATTTTATGCTTAATTAATATATATTTAAATTTTTTCATGTTTTTTATAATATCCCAACATGTTTAAGCCTAGGTGTGTAACTATTTGGTATCAAAGCTCCAGTTTTCAACATTGATCCTTGATTGGGCCCTGTAAGTGGAAATTGAAGCAAAAGTTTCAGAGTAAATTGTTGTCGAAATAGAAAAAAATAGAGTTTCATAGCATCCATGAGTGCCAAGAGGGTACTGAGATCACACCTTAGTTATGTTTGGAAGCTCAGGGGGGTGTATCAATTTGGGAAACCACAGTGGTTGTAAGATCCATTCAGGAGGGAACTAAATCCTTCACAGTCATCAAATATGGAGAAGGTGCATAATCGTTAAGAACAGGAGTCCTTCAGACTTCTCCCATCCGGTTGTTTTAAACGTTTTGTTGAGAAAGAGGAAAAATCCTCGAAGCTCTAAAGTCCCAAAGTGAACCCACACTATAGATCATTTGGGAGAAGGTGAATGTTGGATCCCCCAAGTGGTTCGATAGTTTGGCGTTCAGGGAAATCTGGTTTTGGTTGCGCATAGTGGAGTTTTCCTTGAATTCTTGAAGTCCAGAACCAATCCAGACCATTCATGTTCGGGGACACGTTTTTGAAGATTATCAATTGTTCATAATTTTGGCCTTCGATAGTTCAAGGTTGGGGTGGTGTTCAACAGTGAAATCCTCCAAATCCCAAAGTTCCAAAGTCATGAAGCACCGAAGTCCCAAAGATCCAGGGAACATCTCTTCAGAAGTTCAATGTTCAAAAGTTATAAAGTGTGTTGGTGTGATATCTTTCGAAGCCTGAAGTGTCGACATCTCAGAGCTCCGGAGTGACATGGACATGATCGGGAGTTTGGAAGTTCAGTGATTGGGATTTTTAAAGTGTGTAGATGAGAATTTTTCCGAAGTCCCAGAGGCCCGAAGTTCCGAAGTTCTGGAGAACATTGTTCAGGAGTTTGGAATTTTGATGTTCGGATGTTTTTATGTGCTCCGGTGTGGGATTCTTTGAATTCCTGAAGTGTCAAGGTCTTGGAGTGCTAGAGTGGAAGGAAATATTGACATCACCTAGAGTGATGTGGATCCGTTTGAAAATTAAGATTTCGAGAGATGTTTTGTGTGGTACTGATAAGTTCTCTAATGTCCCAAAGTGTCGAAGTGACATGGCATGCTAACGTCACCTAGGGTGGTGTGGACCTACTTGCTTCTTACCATGTGTCATCTTGTTTTAGGCTTTTCACAGACCTTTTGGGATAATTAGAACTTGACATGTGTCACCCATAGATTGGGCCACGTGTCACCTCTATATTTTCGACACGTAGCACCCCCCCGGTGCATGAATGTTGATGAGACTTTGGAAGTTTTCCAACTCAAAGTTTGGGGAAATGGGAGTAAGTTGATGCAAGAACCTATAAAGCACAAAGATCTAGAGAGTTTCTCTCGGAATTCACAAGTTCAGAATTCAGAGGGAATGATGTGTGGAGTAGGTGGAAATTCTGAGCCCCAAAGCTCTGAAGCTCCAAAGTCTTGAAGCTCTAGAAGAAAAATCTCCTTTTAGTTAAGAGCTTGGTCACATCTCATGGTAACATGAGATTGGGGGTTGAAGAAAAAGGGCTAGTGCCTGAAAATTGTTTTTGAGGACAGAAAGGGGCTTAGAAAAGGAGCTTGTGGGGTTTTTTATCTCTACGGACCTGCATTGGAAGGAAATCATAGGGTCCTATGAACCCTGAGAGAGGATTCAACATGGGTCCAAGAGATAAATCAACTTCCAAAGAAGATCACTTGTGTAAGGATCGACCTTAGAGAAAGGTCAAATTTTTCAGATATCCATAAATTTATGCTCAAGACTCAGAATTGAGCAAGGGAGTAGTCATTGGAAAGATCTTGGACAATAGAACATAACTTTTCACCCAGAAAATTGAGCTAAATGGTCAATTTCTTAGAAAATAATACCAAAATGTTTCATAATTTCCTGATTTTGTTAAATCAATCAACCTAACAAACTTTTGATGGCTACACTTTTTTCAGAGCTAATGGTTGTAAGATCATAATCAAGATCAGCACAGAGTGTAGAGGAATGGAATATACACAGGGGTCTTACATCTAGGAATATGAGATCAGAGGGATGGATTTCCATATGTGTATTGAAGATACAAACTCCAATGGACATGGAGAAGGAAAGGATGAAAACATGAATTTGGTAAAGACCATTAAAAATTTGCAGAAAGATGTCCAAAGTCATAAAGTTGATAATGAAAGGTTTATGAAATCCAAGGATCATCATGAGGACTTCAACATGAATTTAATGCACAACTTGGAAAGAATATAAAATAAATTGGAAAAGGAGAATGGCTCAAGCAAATCAGGAAGTCATAGGTCTCTTGATGAGAAAGGTAGATCAAGAAGTGCTAGCGGTCATCACCATCGCTCCCCAAGGCATTCCAATAGGAGAGCACATAGTATCTCAAGTTTATCCCTTTTTAGGAAGCATAATAAGAGGTTTGGGAAGGATGAACTGCGAGGAGACATGAACAAAATTATACCTCCTACATTTGATGTCGAGAACAAGAAGTATGAATATGTAGAGACATGGTTGTTAGGCATGAGAAAGTACTTTCAATTGCATAATTATTCTTCACATGCAGAAGGAATAATTTATATCTATCATCTCAAGGGAAATCCATCCATGTGGTGGGACCAACTTGTGCAGGTGCAACACATTAAAGGGAAAAATTTTACTTGGAAGGAATTCAAGAAGTATTTTGAAAAGAAATACTTGACTAAGAGATACTATGACAAGAAGATGAAGAATTTCTTTGAACTCAAGATAGGAGGTATGACCATCAATGAATATGGAAGAAGTTTTTTTGAACTGTTGAAGTATGTCTCCCTCGTCAAAGATGAGACAGTTCATATTCAGGGGCATTTGAGTGGGATGCCATATTTCATCAGTGACAAGATACAATATGATGATCCCAATACTTTGGAGGAGACCACATGGTGAGATAAATTCCTATATGACCAACATAAATGAAATCCAACTTTCCAAAAGTATTGGGAAGACAACAATAAGTACCAGATGGAACTGAGGAAGAAGGGAAATAAGCCACCATTGTTCAGAAACAATCCTCAAGAATAGTCAGCTTCTAGAAAGACCAGAACAATTGAGTCGTGAGGGAAAAGGATAAGGTAGCCACGCATTGAAAGTTGAGGTTGTAAGGGAGATCATAAGTATATATATTTTCCTCACAAAAGTGAGGAAGTGAGAGTTGTTCACAATGTACAGCAAGTTGAAACATTGGAGGACATGAGCAAAAATGTACCCAGGATCTATGCATCCCTGGACAACAAGCAATTTGGGTTTCAATCACATGTGATTGAACTGGAAGGTATGATCAACAACCAAACCATTGAAATTTTAATTGATTTGGGAGATAGTCATAGTTATATAGATCCTAACATGGTGGAAATATTTCATTTTCCAAGAAGCAAGCATGGAAAATCTTGGTTTGTGCAGCTGGCTACTAGAGCCAAAAGAAAAGTTAATGAGATGGTTAATTCATGTCCTATGCACATGAATGGACTGAGCACCAAGGCAGATTTGAACATCTTTCCTTTAGGTTCCTATGATTGTCTGATTGGTATGGATTGGTTGGACCAACACCATGATATCTTAGATTGTCATAAAAAAACATTTACATGCTGGAATGAGGAAGGAAACCTAAGGACAGTGCAAGGAATTCCCAGGGTAGTAATTGTCATAAAACTTTCAGCATTGCAACTGAAGAAATGTTACAGAAAAGGGAGTCAATTATTTGCAACTCATATGGAAGAGACACATAAGGAAAAGGTGTCAAATATTGAATATTATGCAGTACTAAAAGAGTTTTAGGACGTATTGGAATAAATACCAGGATTACCTCCTAAAAAGGATATTGACTTCTCTATAAATCTTATTCCTAGAGCAGCTCCAGTATCCAAGACTCCTTATAGGATTAGTACACCAGAATTGAAGGAGTTGCAAATGAAGCTTGAAGATATTCTGAAGAAGGGGTATATATGCGCAAGTGTGTCACCTTGGGGTTCCCCAGTATTATTTGTGAAGAAGAAGGATGGAACTTTAGGACTCTACATGGACTTGATGAATTTGAACAACGTAACGTAAAGAATAAGTATCCTTTGCCAAGGATCGATGACCTCCTTTATCAGTTGAAGAATGAAAAAAAATTCTCCAAGATTGATCTTAGGTCAGGTTATCACCAGATAAGAATTAAAGATAAAGACATCAGAAATATTTCTTTTCGAATTAGGTAAGGCCATTACAAATTCACAGTGGTGTCATTAGGGTTATCAAATGCACCGGTTGTTTTCATGTGTTTAATGAATGGAATTTTCAGAGAATACCTGGGTAATTTTGTCATTGTATTTTTGGATGACATTATTATATATTCCAAGTCAAAAGAAGAGCATGATTAGCACTTGAATATGGTATTACAAGTATTAAGGGAGCATCATTTGTATTCCAAATTGAGTCAGTGCTCATTTTATTAGAACCAAATTCATTATTTGGGCATATCATATTTAAGGAAGGGATAATAGTGGATCCTAAAAAGATTGAGTCCATTAGAGAATGGTCAGCACCTAAGAATGTGATAGAATTCATATCCTTCATGGGCCTTATAGGCTACTACAAAATATTTATTCCAGAATTCTCAAAGATTTCACACCCGATCACTTCCTTGCAAAACAAGGGAGTAAAGTTTTAGTGATCATTGGAGTGTGAAAATATTTTCCAACACTTGAAGAAATTATTAACCAGTGCTTGAATTTTAAGGATTGTAGATCCAAATGAAGACTTCATTGTATGAATAGATGCATGTAAAGAAGGACTTGGTGGATTCCTCAGTCAAAACAAGTTTTTTGTATGTTATGAATCAAGGAAGTTGAAGGAGCATGAAAGTAAATATGGCACTCATGACTTGGAGTTGGAAGCCATAGTGCATGCCTTGAAGAAGTGGAGGCACTACCTCATGGGTAAAAGGTTCAAGCTGAGGACAGACCATAATAGTCTGAAAATATTATTTTATCAACCAACTCTAAATTCCAGGAAAAACAAGTGGTTAGAATTTCTGAGTGAGTACGACTTTGATATAAAGGATATCAAGGGGAAAGAGAACAAGGTGGTTGATGCACTCAACAGAAGAGTGCACACATTGCATGCTATAACCAGTATCATGTACCATTCTAATTTGAAATATAGAATCTTGGAGGATGCAAAATCATATTTGCAATACATAGGAATAATAAAAAAATTATAGCAAGGTAATTTGCAGCAGAAAAATGAAGACTATAAGCTCGAAAATGATAAAATTCTCAGATACATAAGCATGATTTATGTACCAAATTCCCAAGAATTGAAAAATATGATATTGAGGGAAATGCATAACATGCCTTATGTTGGACACCCATGGTATCATAAAACTATTTCAGTTGTCAAGAGCCAATATTATTGGCCAGGCATGAAGAAAGAAGTTGTTCAGTACATTTCCAAATGTTTGGAGTGTCAAAAGGTCAAATTTGAGCATAGACACCCAGTTGGGTTGCTGCAACCATTACCAATCCCTGAGTGGAAATGGGAAGTGGTAACAATGGATTTCATCACCAAGTTTCCCAGAACCAATTAGCAACATGATTCTATCATGGTAGTGGTGTACAAACTTACTAAATCTTCTCATTTCATTCCCGTGAAGCTCACTCACAAGGAAACTAATGTTGTTGATATTTATATGAGGGAAATTGATCAATTTCATGGTATACCCAAGACAAATGTGTATGACAATCCAAAAATCACATCGCATTTTCGGAAAGGATTTGGAACAAATTTGAATTTCAACATAGCTTATCATCTAGAATTTGATGGGAAAACAATGAGGCTATATTATTGTAGATGAAAGAAACACTGAATGATCACAGAGACATCAGTTTATTAGAGATCTTAAAAAATAAAGAGTGCATAGAAACAAGAATAGGAGACTTCAACATAGTCTATGTATTGGACGTAGAAACACAAGTTAATATCGTGACAAAAATCACTCGAGAAATTTTAAGAAAGCCTGCTATGATTCCTTCATTGGGAGGAATAGGATTGTTTAAAGGAAAATTGATAACCCTATGTGGAAGACTTACTCATGTACCTATGAGTTCTCATGGAACATTGACAAAAGAAGAATTCAAGGTCATTAAGTTTATTGAGAATAACACTCTTTTTGCACTTTTGTTAGGAAGGACTTGGATTGAGAGAGATCATATTTGAAGGACAAAAGAAGAAGAAGCTATAGAACATAAAAATAAATAATTAAGGGATTTCATGACTAGGAGAATAGCATGATTAATAGAAGAATAGGAGGACAAGTCAAAGAAACTGAGGGCCAGAGACCTAGCTGTTGAAGTCGAAAGAATGAAGAAGGATTAAAGAACTTATCCATGCAGAAGAGAAACACACCTACTCCATAAACAATAAAAGAAAAAGTATTACCCTCGAACCCTATGAAAGACCCTCAGCAGGGTGAAGTTACTATGCTAAGAGAAGATATGAATAATAATGGAAGGAGGAATCCAGAGATGTAGATCACCGAAAAGAAAGAAAGAAATCTCAGCAAGAAGAAAGCAAATCTAGAAAAATTGCAGGAGGTTCCAGAGAGGACTTCGTAGAAGGAAGGCTTGCAAAACTTGAACCTCGTCGGAATAGCAGAACAACACAGACTAGAACTTCACCATGGTGAAGCAATATGACCGTTGGAGGCATCCTAACCATTAGAAAGATGCTCAATAACTGATAGAAACACAGTTATTTTCGGAAAGATCACCATTGGACCGTTGGGACCGTGCCATAACAGATGGAATTGTATTAATGGAGGCTTTCTTGCCCGTTGGAGGAGTCTATTACGATGTTGTCTATTTAACCCATCGAATGTTGCACCGAGGACACTTTTGAAAATTGTGATTATCCAAGCCCACAAATAACTAATTTCTTTCACGCAGTGCTTATCGAGACCTCACCACATGTTATTCTTACCTTGAGTGTTTGTCCACCTATCTGAAACATTTGATCACGAGCGTGCATGTCGAGCAACCTTAGCATAGTAGAAACATCTATCGAAGATATTTTGACTGAACTCATGGTGGAGAAGTTCATGTCGGTAAGAGAACAAGCCTCATCAATGAGAGGATTGCAAGCCTCCCCATAGTCTTCACATCGATCTGGGCCATTTTGAACTACGACAGAGAAACAAAGAAAGCATCGCAACGGCTTGGAGAACATGAAGCTCATCATGTCAGTCTTGCCTGATTGTATCCAGCCTCTAGCTGGTGCGGATAGTCGTGACAACATCCCGAGGGACTTAGACTATACATTGATCACTGCATACCTATCGAAGGGGATACGCGCAATTGGATTCCAAATGGGACAAATTATGACACTAAATATCAATGATTTCAACTTGGGAGACTGCAAGAATTACAGAATGCTCACACCACATAAGTACATGACAAAGACAACATGGAAGAGGTCGAAGATAATCCCTGAGTTGTGGACCATGGACATCGAAAGATCAACCATCCTTAATATGATGAAGATACCACACTTCGACAAACATCAAGAGGTTAATGCATGTGTTAAAATCCTCCTGTTGTGCTACCATGGAGGTTACCTATGGCTGGATAGGTGCATCACTGTAGATCCATCTTTGATCCATCGGATCACTATGTTATCCCTCCAAGAAACTCCTTAGGGTTGTAGGCTAAGAATGCTTGGTAACTTAAGAATATGGTAGATTTTCTTGGAACAATGGGATCACTTCAATGATTAAAGTAACAGACAACTCATCATACATTCAAATGAAACAGTGCTTTCAGAAAACAATAATCAAATCAAGTAATTTTGAAGGAGAGGATGAAGAACACTAATCTTGATTTCCAAATACAACTAGGTGTAGGGCTTGATACAAGATAGAAAGAAATCCTTCACTTCAAGTCTATGAGCTCAATAAAGAGATTAAAGTCTTTATAAGCTAAGATAAGTTGAAATAAAGTACAGAAAAGGAAGCATGAATATTTCTGATATTGAAAATGAAAGGAAACTGTAATTTTACTATGCAATAAGAGTCTATACAGTAGCACAAAATGTATTCCCAGTTTGAACCCTTGTCTCTTGGAAATGATAGGCATTTATAGCCTTTTACAATCAGTTTTTAAGATCCTGAAAACTTGGATCTGTATCTAAAAATAGCAAATCAAATTAACTAAGACAATCGATAACAAAGACTAGTGGCTAGGCTAGCATTTGAATTGTCTTCTATATCAAAATTTGACATATGTACTTCATCAGCTTCTGGAATCTGTTGTGTCATGAAAAAGGTAAAGGCACCTGTCTTTGTAGCTGGATTTCTTCAATTACTCATAGTCGAAACTTTAGGAGACCGATTTAGTATGTGGTTTTCAAAATCTCCACGAATCTCTGATGATGAGTATTTTCTAACTAAGTAGTTAATCCTTTAATGCTCTGGAACCTCTTGAAATCCTTTGAAAATCGCCCTGCTCCATCTTTAGCTTTCAAAAATTATTTTTTTTCTTTCACCAGCTAACTCGCCTTATGATTCACTGGTTAGATAGTGAAAGCTCTAGCTTTCACTAGCTAACTGGTTGTAAATTTACCCTTTTCACTGGTGAAAGCTCTGCCTTGGCCAAAAATGAACTTTCACCTCCAAAACTATTGTTTTATCAAAAACTCAGCGTGTCTCTACTTTATCTCCTTTCATATTCACAACAACCTGGGCTAGCACTTGCAGATCTGGGTGTGACTTCTATTTCTGCTTCAATTTTCTAATCTTCCTCTTAAGGCATTTTGCTAATCACCATAGACTGTTATAATATTTGGTGATTTTCTTCTTTCTCTTCTTGTCCTTGACACTTTCACAAGCCAAATTTTCAAATGCAACATTTGTTTCTGCGAAATTATTAGACAGAGCTTTGTATCTCTCCTTAATTACTCTTTCTAAAACCTCCTATTGAGCAATCACTTCTTTAAGTTGCTTGATTTTCTGTGATTTCTTTGACTTTGTGCTCTTTGATGTTTCACCTTCATCAGTTTGAGTAAAATTCTCACAATCCTATGCAAATTCCATGGAGTGTTCAGGGATTTTAATGGCTGGACTTTCATCTTCTTGCTTTGGCTCTGTTTCTGAGTCTGTGTATGGTAGATTCAGGATATTTGTCTTCTTTTCTGTAGGCTGCTCTGAAGTGGTTTCAAAATCTAAATTTTTCTTTGACCTGTGATACTTTATGCCAGAAATCATATCTTTTGGTGGTCCTGGAAGAGTTATCCTCTTCCTCGAGCTGCTTTGAGGAGTTAATTGCCTTTTTCCAACTCTCTTCTGCTCATTCATGGGATGAGTTCAGGTTTCAAAGCCTTCCCAAAAAAGAAAATGTTTCCAAGTCCTTCCCCTTTGTCTTAGTTCCTTAAGGAATTATCAATTTGATTAGGCCAAAATGACAAAGAGTGTTTTTCATACTTAGAGGTTCAGCCCTAATCTTTTTACAGACTTTAGTTAAGCTTTTGTGCAAGAAGAAAGGTAAATTTAGGAGATTTTTCCCTGTAAAATGGTCTAAGAGCTTGAAATAATATAGCATCAGCTTGTCATACCTCCCTTCTGAGGTTATATAGAGTTGGATTCCCTTGAACAAGTCCTGCCATTCATCCTCCAAATGAGAAACTGGCATGCTTTTCTTCCATGCAACATTTCTGAATTCTGCCTTAAGATAAGCTCTGAAATTGAGATTCTTGGTTGCTGTCATTTTGAACCAACTCTGGCCTAATCTAGGTAAGTTGGTTGTTGTAGCAATGGAGGCTTCATCAACTATGATTTCTAAATACCCGACATAGGCTTTATTTCCATCATATGATTTAGCAAAAACTTCAGTTGTTGTTTGGTGGCAGCCATCATGTAACTTCTCAACATATCCCATGCAGCCTATGTCTGAGAAATGTTTTTGTACCTATGGATGTGCTTGTAAAAAGGAAAAACTGTCTAATTATTTCCTTAACAATGAACCACTTCGTTTCCTTTCCATCTGCACCTCGAACCCTAGACAATTTTGCAAACAAAATCACTGTAATTTGTTGTTTGAGCCAAGGTTTGGCGCTGGTGAAAACTCTCGGCGTTGTTTTTCAAAAATGAAACCATAACATATGCATGTGGATGATGCGTGTTGGGGATATGAAGTGTCGATTTGATGTCGCCAGCTGAGTAGTACCGCTCCTTTACATGTGATGATGAATTTGAAATCATCATCTCCAGCGCCATTATCTTGTGAAGCATGCATTCACGAACATGATCCGTTTTGAAATCCGATTTAGACATGCAAAACCGAATCTTCATCATTATCCGCTTTCACCAGCGCCTTATAATGGTTACGTGAGGTGTGTTGAGCATGTCATCTTTTGATTTTTGAAAACGTGGAGAAAACACACGTGTTTCGTGCTTTCACCAGCTAACGGTCTATGGGAAAATGCTCCTTAACTGTTGAAAATCGCCACTTTCACCAGGTAATCATCAAATTTGAAACATGCGTTAGCTGTTGAAAGCCTTTTCATGAAATTTTAAAGAAAAGACCTTTATGGATCGACTTATTTCTAAGATATGAATTAAAACCTAAGTTTTTCCACTAGAAGAAATTAAAACAAAATGGAGAAAACTACCAATAACCATGCTATCAACCACAAAATGAAACCATAGTGACTGATTCATTTTGGGAGCTAACATTTGGCTCCAACTGGGATGGACACCTCCCTGTGAGGTGACCAAGAACCTAGCTAGACTCAGTAGCCTTTATAACAATTTAAAAATTTGAAAAATAGTTTTTCTTAGTACCATTGGGCATGGAGTTATTCAAGTGATAAAACAAAGAAAGAAGAACTGAAAATAATATATACAAGTAGAACAGGACTTTAAGAAAAATCCTTATGAAAAATAGGTCTTCAGAAAGCACCCGTTGAAAGGGCCACCTGCTACTTCCTCGCCGGCAAGATTTTGAAGAACAAAGGTATTGTTCTGCTGAACTGTTGTTATGACGAAAGGACCTGTCCAAAGAGCATCAAATTTGTCGTGTTTCCCCTTTTCTTGCCTTGTTGCATCCCATTTTAAGACTAGTTCCCCTGTTTTGAAGATATTTGATTTGACTTTCGTGTCGAAGATCTCCTTCATCTTTCCTTGGTGTAATTATGTCCTTTCCAAAAGCTTCTCTCTATCTTGTTGTAACTCTACCAAATTATGAATTCTCTGAGTTAAATCACTTGGTTCAGAGTCAGTTTCTTGTAAAAACTTTGCAACTGGCACTGTGCAAGTTGAACAGGAAATATGGCTTCAGTACCATATACCAACTTGAAAGGAGATGTACCAATTTACTTTTTACTTGTAACCTTGTCAGCCCACAAAGCAAATTTCAGCTTGGAGTCCCAGCCTCTGGTATTTTGTTCAAGAAACTTCTTTATAATTCTGACTAAACTCTTATTCGATGACTTAGCTAAGCCATTTCCCTATGGATAGTAAGCAGTGGAATGTACTAGCTGAATTCCCAACTCTTCACATAATTTTACCAAGTGCTTATCTTTGAATGCAACATCATTATCAGTGACTATTCTCTTAGGGAAAATAAATCTGGTGAATACGTTTTCTTGCAGAAATTTTATGATGATAGTATGATTGGTGTTCCTAGTAGGAATAGCCTCAATCCACTTTGTAAAATAATCGGTGGCAACAAGGATCCACCTGTGCTAACTACTAGAAGGCAGGTGAATCTCACCTATGAAATGCAGATCCCATTGCTGGAAGGGACCTGTGACCACTATAGGTCTGAGGGGAAGAGACTTCAGTTGTTGTTTTCCTTCAAATATTTGGCACTTGTCACATGTTCTCACAAACTCACACACATCTGAAAATAAGGATGGCCAGTAATAACTAGATCTTAAGATTTTATGTGCAGTGGTTTTCCAATAGTGATGTCCTCCGCATTCACTATTATGGAACTCAATCATGACCTTAGCTGCTTCTTCTTGGTATATGCACCTCAACAATAAACCTATTGTATTTTTCCATAACAATAAGTTGCCATTGATGCAGAAATTCATGGCTTTGAGATTTAAAGCCCTTCCTTGTGTTTTTGTCAAATCTGAAGGGATTGATAAAGTTTGCAGAAAATGAATAATGTGACTGTACCATTTTCAATTAGTTAGGTGAGCTGAGACTTACATTTCCTCACCTCCTTTATCCTCTGAAGAATGAACATTATCTGCATTAACACTTACCAAATTTATTTTGAGCAACTTACAATTTTCTTCTGCCAGAAGTTTGGCAAGGCCCTGACCCTTCACAAGTTTTGTTGGTTTCATTTCAACATCAAATTCAATCAAATTTGCTATCCACTTACTCCTTTTCCCATCTATGTCAGGTTGTATAAGCACATCTTTAACTGAACTGGAGGGTACGTAAGCTATTACCTTGGCTTGAAGGATGTAAACTCTAAAAGATTTTAATGACTTGATAAGTGCATATGCTTGTTTTTCCAATAATTCATACTTTACCTCTACATCCCTCAAGACTTTACTAAAGAAGGAAATTGGTTTCTCCTGATCATTGGCATTTTTTTGCAAGAGTACTACTGCAATTCTATCTCTTGAAGCAAATGAAAAAATGTAAAATTCCTTGGAAAAATCGGGGTTGATCAAAACAGGGGTTGTCGTAATGGCTTCCTTGATAGCATTGAATGAGTGTTTGGCTTCTTTAGTCCATTTTACCTCGGAGTTCTTTCTTAACACAACAGTAATATGATTAGTCAGTTCTGCAAAGTTTACTATAAACCTCCTGATAAATTTTATAGTCCCAAGGAAAGACTGAATGTCCTTCTTTGATCTAGGAAGAGATAGATTTTTAATTGCTTCTATTCTTTTTGGGTCGATTTTCACCCCATTAGCTGAAACAATATGTCCAAGTAATTTCCCTTCCTTAAGTGTGAAATTTGATTTTTTCGGATTAAGAGAAATTCCATACCTTTGACATTTTAGGAATGTCTTTTTTAAGTGTTGCAAATGAAGTTCATGGATGCTCGAAAAAACAATGATATCGTCAAGATATATCAGGACAAATTTATCTTTCTCTCCAACGAAATCAATGTCCATCGCCCTTTGGAATGTCACTCCTGCATTCATCAATCCAAAGGGCATCTTTTCGTACATAAACGTACCCCATGGAGTAGTAAAAGCAGTCTTTTATTTATCGTCCGAATGGACAACAATCTGGTTGTATCTAGAAAACCCATCAATAAAAGACATCACCTTTGATCCTGACACATTCTGCAAAATATGTTCCATTTTTGGCAGAGGGTAGTTGTCCTTCCTAGAGCACTTATTCAAATTTCTGAAGTCGACGCAAAGTTTGATCTCTCCATTCTTCTTTCTGATCGGAACGAGATTTGCAATCCATTCTGAATATCTGAGAGGTATGATGATGCGGGCATCCAATAGTTTTTTTATTTCCCTTTCCATTGTAGGTAGCAACAAAGGATTAAAATATCTAAGTTTCTGCCTAAATGTCTTGGTATCTTTGTTTAAGGGAATCTTATGTTGAATTACCTCTGTGTTGAAAGTCTTCAAGTCATCATATTGCCAAGCAAAGATGTCAACAAACTCCTTTAGCAATTCTCCATAATCAGCCTTTTGTTTTTCAGTCAAATGTGAAGCTAAGTTGACATATTTAGGATCTTGTTCACTGGCTACATTATACTCCAAAACTCCTGAATCTTTTTCCCCATTTTCCAATTTGACAGCCACATCAATATTAGCAAAAAGCATTTCCAAGGGGACCAAACCTTTAGGAATTATGTTGGTAGACAGCTGGACTATTTCATGTGCTGCGATTTTTCTTCTGAATTTTGGCTTCTCAATTTCATCATCATGTTCATTCTCCTGATCAATTTGCAAATCTACAAACTCATCTATCACTGCAAGAAATATAGTGAGTTCAGCATCATCTTCGAAAACTTTCCAAAATTTTACATTATCAGGGAGGGATGGCCTATGTTTAACTTGAATTTTGTAATTCAATCTATGAGGTAGAGGAGGTATGAAGGCACAAGCTGACACAGCTAATGAATCATCCAATTCATTCATTGCTCTGGGTACATATGAAATTTTAAAATCTGCAAAAGTATGAATTGCCCTCAAAACTTCATCTCTATATGCTTTCATCTTGACATGTTTTGATCGAAAGGACTTATTCACCTACTGAATGATTAAATATGCATCTCTAAATACCTGCAATATTTTAATCTTCATCTCTTTGGCTGCATTTAGCCCCAGAAGTAGTGCCTCATACTCAACAATATTATTAGTCACTTTAAAATCAAGTTTAAAGGACAAATGAGAAGTTTTCTTAGAAGTGGAAATCAATACCACCCCTGCTCCTCATGATTCTTTGGTACAAGCACCATCAAAGAACATGGTCCAAAGATCATCCTCTGTTGCTTCTGTGGGCTGAAATGTGGGGTTTCTGAGAAGCAATGCATCTAGTAATGAATCATCAATTTTCAAAATACAAGATCCCATACCTGTGTCGACAAAATAGATAGGATGATTGCATGGATTTTGTTCGTCATTGATTACATATGCCAACTATGATTCCCTTTATAAACTTATGTTTACCCCTCCAAAAATAGGGATAGTAGCGTAAGAGAGATCCATTTGAAGAGTGCCACCTAGCCTCTTCATCCACGGACTTGATAACAGACATCCAAATTAAAGTGGTATGTCTGCCACTACTATATCCATAACCATAGTCTTCATGGATGCTTGGGTTAAAGTTATATCCAATTCCTTGATCATTCCTAGACATTTGAATTTTTGAGAGTCAAAAGAGAAAAGAACGTGGTAAGACTTGGTGATCTCTAGCCCAAGCTCATCCATGACCGCCTTTGGCATTAAATTGTGAGAAGCACTGGAGTCCAACAAATAGTTATGTAATGTTTTCTCATGAATATTTAGAGAGATGTAAAAGGGAGGATAGCTTTCATCTATGTCTTCTATCATTTGGCCCAGATTAATGGTTGGATTTTCATCATATATGTTGAGAATATCAGCGGAAGGGGATATAGATTTGGGATCTAGAGTTTTGAGGATATCCTTTTTTAACATTTCATTTTTCATTAACTCAACTAGAGGAATAGGAATCTTAATTTTCTGTATTTCAGCCTCAAAATTGAACGAATATGGGCCTTTATCAGAGGCTTTATCAGAGACCTTTACCTCATTTAAAGGAGCTTTCTGATTTCTTTGTTGTTCAACAGGAGCCCGACTTTCTGGAGTTTTATGCTTGACAGGGGCAATAGTCTTCTTGGGAGTAGCTGATGCTTTTTCTTTTCAGGGATCTGTTTGTTGATTCTCTGATGTCTGATCTTTTTGCTTAACAGGGGTTGTGCTCTTTTCGAGAGAGGTTGGTGCATTCTGTTGGGCAGTATCAGACTTAGATCGAATATTATATCTATTCTTATATTCTATCGTGAAAATCCCATCATCAATAAGATTATCCTCTGTCTATTTAGTTATCAATGCTTCTTCATAGTTGTGTTGTGTTAGATAAGATTTCCCTGTCTCTTCTCCAACACAATGAATATTATCTTCTCCATATTCTTGATAGTCACCTTCATCTTCATCCATCACAACATTATGAAGAGGGGCCTTTATTCTATGATCTTCAGTAGGATTCTTTTCTCTTTGCAAAATCTATGTTGGCTTATTATTTCTTCTGAATTTTTTAGGATTTTGATTTGGGTTCCTGCCTGCATAATCATAAGTGCCTCTTCCCTTCACAGGCTGCTTATTTTCAATCTTGAGCTTAGATATCTCAAAGCTTAGAGACTCTAGCATCTTATCCATTTGATCAAACTTTGGGTCAGCACTTGATGAAGAAGAAGCTTCATTCCTTGGCCTTCTCCTTGTTACCCATAAGTTTGGTCGTCATGATGATGTATTGATTATGGTGCACTTAGGCTCTTCATTAGAAATTTCTCCTGAGAAAAGTTACTTTCTTCTCTTACCAAAAATATAATTTTTGAGGAAGGTTCGCAGGCTACCAGTACATTTGCCTATGAGAATGTATGATTCTCATAGGCTACCTTAAGCCAGGGTGTGATAAGTTCTCACTGTGTATAACTGCTAGGGTGTGAACACTTTCTAAAGAAGGAAAAAAGAAAAATTCTCGAAGCTTCTAGAAGGGAATCTTCTAGAATGATGAGATGGAATTCAAATGGTTATCTAAGTACTGGCTTTCCTGATATTTTGGGATCATTCCTATCCAAGTAACTAATTCATTCTCTCTTATATATTGAGTGGATTCTCATGGAAGAGGTTAGCAAGAAAACAAGCAAGAGATTAATTGGAGATTTAGTGATTGTTTGAAGGACTGAAGCTACAACAGCTAAGGAACTCCAGCAAGTTTATCAAAGGTTGTTGATCTTCTTCATACAAGTGAGCAAGTGTGTGTGTCAGAGCTAGGTGTCATCGAAAGGAGGCTTGCAACATCAAGGCTCAGGTTGTAAGTTTTACTTTCTATCAATATAATACAGTAATGTGTCCCTTTCCCATAAAGTTAATTGCACTTTATTGTATAACTCCTTGATCATATACATAGATTAATTGTTGAATAGAATGTGCTTTCTTCACTTTGATTGGTTTGTATTGTCTTGATCTTGATTGTACGAGAGCATTGGAGTGAAGCAGGAACAACAGAGACCCAAGGAAGTGATTATAAGGTATGTTCTTTAATCGTGCCTCTTAGTATATTCAATAGTTAAAATCTAGGGAAAGAGTATCATTTTGTCTTGTTTTGTTCTAGATCCAGGTGGATATAGGGAGATCAGTTTGTGTCCGCACTTATGGATTTATCCAATAACACTCCTATCAGAATTTCCCTTTAGATTTTGAGAAGCTAAAATATTTGATTCTACCTCAAGGGAAGCATATTGCATGAGAGATAGTGTTGGTGACCTCCTTTCTCTCAACAATAAACATAAATCTGAGTCGAAAGCATCAGAATATGTGATCTTGGTAGAAGCATCTGAAGGTTTTATCTCTGCTGGTATTTTACCGTACATCCGCTTAAATCTTTTAGTGAAATTAGAGACTGACTCGCTATTTTGTTTCCTTAGATTTCCAAATTCTGTGATATAGTATACAAAATCTCTTCTATCACCCCAATGTTTCAAGAAGGTCTCATGCAATTGCTCGATTCCAGCTATGGAACCAACAGGGAGTTCTTTGAACCATTTCCTAGCATGGCCATCTAATATTTGGACAAAAACTCGTGTCCAAACATCTTCTTCTTCAATATTAAGGTTTTCATCATAACTGTAGAAAGCCTCAATATGTTCTTCAGCAGACACATCGCCTTCGCCTGTGAATTTGGGCATATACTTCTGATATTCTCTTGTTGGCATAGTTGATACTGGGTTTGGCAATATGAGTGGTGCATACCTAGCAGCTAAGATTTTTTTCATCTTAGTCAAAGGAGGTGGTGCAGCCATAACTATCAGGGGTGAGAAAGGTGATGGTTTCTTTTTCGAGTCTTCAACACTGGAGGAATGAAAAGGAGATGAATCTTCTAATGGGAAAGAGGTTTGATATGAGGATTTGTAAAAATTTGCAAGCTGTCCAACTAAGTTTTCTTCACCTTTAGCAGATAGCTCTTGGAGAAGATGTTCAACAGCAAGGAGGCTAGTATAAATGTTTAAATGATCTTCTTTTTGTTGTGAATGAAAAGACTCAAGAGAAGAAGAACTATAATTTCTTTCTAAAGTCTTGGATTCTTTTTCAATCAAATTTGAATCTGTCAATTTATCATCATTGCTATTTTCTTGTTGATACAAAGAAATTTGGTCTTCTAAAGTGTTCACAGCTATTTTTTCATTAATACTCTTTGAAAAGAATTCAGATTTTTCTATATTAGATTTTCCAAAGCTAAAAAGAGGATTATCTTCTGTATTTGATTTTGATGCTTGACCCTAAATTGTCCTTCCTTTCCAGAGAATCAGTTCTGGATTGGACACTGGTGTGATAGGTGATTCTTGAGGATTCTCCCTAGTATTGATCCTCTTAGGAGCCAGGATGAACTTGTGGAGTCCCTAGATAGATAATTACAACCAATCAAAATGTCTAATCTTTGTCTATCATCAAAGATCAGCTCTGTGTCATATCCTGGGAAAGCAGAACTTAAATTTTGTATCCCCGACAACGGCGCCAATTTGCTATCCCTCCAAGAAACTCCTTAGGGTTGTAGGCTAAGAATGCTTGGTAACTTAAAAATATGGTAGATTTGCTTGGAACAATGGGATCACTTCAATCATTAAATTAACAAACAACTCATCATACATTCAAATAAAACAACGCTTTCACAAAACAATAATCAGATCAAGTAATTTTAAAGGAGAGGATGAACAACACTAATCTTGATTGCCAAATACAGCTAGGTGTAGGGCTTAATACAAGATAGAAAGAAATCCTTCACGTCAAGACTATGAGCTCAATAAAGAGATGAAAGTCTTTATAAGCTAAGATAAACTGAAATAAAGTACAGAAAAGGAACCATGAATATTTCTGATATTGAAAACGAAAGGAGATTGTAATCTTATTATGCAATAAGAGTCTATACAGTAGCACAAAATGTATTCCCAGTTTGAACCTTTGTCTCTTAGAGAGGCTAGGCATTTATAGCCTTTTACAATTAGTTTTTAAGATCCTGAAAACTTGGATCTGTATCTAAAAATAGAAAATCAAATTAACTAAGACAATCGATAACAAAGACTAGTGGCTAGGCTAGCATTTGAACTATCTTCTATATCAAAATTTGGCATCTGTACTTCATCATCTTCTGGAATCTATTGTGTCATGAAAAAGGTAAAGGCACATGTCTTTGTAGCTGGATTTATTCAATTACTCATAGTCGAAACTTTAGGAGACCGATTTAGCATGTGGTTTTCAAAATCTCCACGAATCTCTAATGTTGAGTATTTTCTGACTAAGTAGTTAATCCTTTAATGCTCTAGAACCTCTTTAAATCCTTTGAAAATCGCCCTGCTCCATCTTTAGCTTTCAAAAATTGTTTTTGTGCTTTCACCAACTAACTCGCCTTATGATTCATTGGTTAACTGGTGAAAAATCTTCCTTTCACCTGCGAACTGATTGTAAATTTACCCTTTGCGCTGGTGAAAGCTCTACCTTGGCCAAAAAGGAACTTTCACCTCCAAAACTGTTGTTTTATCAAAAACTCAGCCTGACTCTGCTTTATCTCCTTGCATATTCACAGCAACCTGGGCTAGCACTTGCAAATCTGGGTGTGACTTATGTTTCTGCTTCAATTTTCTAATCTTCCTCTTAAGTCATTTTGCTAACCACCATTGACTGTTATAATCTTTGGTGATTTTCTTCTTTCTCTTCTTGTCCTTGACACTTTCACGAGCCAACTTTTCAAATGCAGCATTTGTTTCTGCAAAATTATCAGATAGAGTTTTGTATCTCTCCTTAATTACTCTTTCTAAAACCTCATGTTGAGCAATCACTTCTTTAAGTTGCTTGATTTTCTGTGATTTATTTGACTTTGGTCTCTTTGATGTTTCACCTTCATCAGTGTGAGTAAAAGTCTCACAATCCTGTGCAAATTCCATGGAGTGTTCAGGGATTTTAATGGCTGGACTTTCATCTTCTTGCTCTGGCTCTATTTCTGAGTCTATGTATGGTAGATTCAGGATATTTGTCTTCTTTTCTATAGGCTTCTCTGAAGTGGTTTCAAAATCTAACTTTTTCTTTGACCTGTGAGACTTTATGCCAGAAATCCTATCTTCTAGTGGTCCTGGAAGAGTTCTCCTCTTCCTCGAGCTGCTTTGAGGAGTTAATTTCCTTTTTCCATCTCTCTTCTGCTCATTCATGGGCTGAGTTTGGGTTTCAAAGCCTTCCCAAAAAATAAAATGTTGCCAAGTCCTTCCCCTTTGTCTTAGTTACTCCAGAATTATCAATTTGATTAGGCCAAAATGACAAAGAGTGTTTTTCATACTTAAAGGTTCAGCCCTAATCTTTTTACAGACTTTAGTTAAGCTTTTGTGCAAGAAGAAAGGTAAATTTAGGAGAGTTTTCCCTGTAAAATGGTCTAAGATCTTGAAATGGTATAGCATCAGCTTGTCATACCTGCCTTCTGAGGTTATATATAGTTGGATTCCCTTGAACAGGTCCGTCCATTCATCCTCCAAATGAGAAACTTGCATGATTTTCTTCCATGCAACATTTCTGAATTCTGCCTTAAGATAAGCTCTGAAATTGAGATTCTTGGTTGCTGTCATTTTGAACCAACTCTGTCCTTATCTAGGTAAGATGGTTGTTGTAGCAATGGCAGCTTCATCAACTAGGATTTCTAAAGATATGACATAGGATTTATTTTGATCATATGATTTAGAAAACACTTCAACTGTTGTTTGGTGGCAGCCATCCTGTAACTTCTCAACATATCCCATGCAGGCTGCGTCTGAGAAACGTTTTTGTACCTCTAGATGTGCTTGTAAAAAGGACAGACTGTCTAATTATTTCCTTAACAATGAACCACTTCATTTCCTTGCCATATACAACTCAAACCCTAGACAATTTTGCAAACAAAATCACTGTAATTTGTTGTTTGAGCCAAGGTTTGGCGCTGGTGAAAACTCTCGGCGTTGTTTTTAAAAAATGAAACCATAACATATGTATGTGGATGATGCGTGTTGGGGATATGAAGTGTCGATTTGATGTCACCAGTTGAGTAGTACCACTCCTTTACCTGTGATGATGAATTTGAAATTGTCATCTCCAGCACCATTATCTTGTGAAACATGCATTCACGAACATGATCCGCTTTGAAATCCGATTTAGACGTGTAAAACCAAATATTCATCATTATCTGCTTTCACCAGTGCCTTATAATGATTACGTGATGTGTGTTGAGCATTTCATCTTTTGATTTTTGAAAATGTGGAGAAAACACACGTGTTCTGCGCTTTCACCAACTAACGGTCTGTGGGAAAATGCTCCTTAACTGTTGAAAATTGCCTCTTTCACCAGCTAATCATCAACTTTGAAACACACATTAGCTGTTGAAAGTATTTTCATGAAATTTTAAAGAAAAGACCTTTATGGATCGACTTATTTCTAAGATATGAATTAAAACCTAAGTTTTGCCACTAGGAGAAATTAAAACAAAATGGAGAAAACTACCAATAACCATGCTATCAACCACAAAATGAAACCATAGCGACTGATTCATTTTGGGAGCTAACACACTGGATTGAGCATGCAAAGAATGGACACTTTGGAATTTTACCCAGGGAAGGTTGGATATCGTGCCCTGGTGCAGCGAATAAAGGACACCTACAATAAGGTGGAGAAAGGAAAGCGTGGCTAAAAGGTAGCCTCCATCCAAAATGGTGGAGTCCGCCTATCTTTCCAGTTGATCATTGGTAATATTGTCAGGAAGAAAAAACCAATGCAAGTCATGGGGTTTGTCATTGACCTCGCAAGAAAATGCATTGAAGGAATGTAGATGAATTGGGTGAGCTACCTCGTCAACCAGTTTGAGAAAGATTGTCGTGAAGCTCAAGACCAGGGCTACGAGTTTCACTTCGGTTGGTTGTTGATTCTCATTGCCTTCATCGCTTGGGAGATGTCAGAGGGAGAAAACTTCCCTGAATTCAAGTCATCTAAATCATTGGCTGCTAGGTTCACTACCCTCTTTTATTCGAGCGACATGGCAAAGCAATGGCAGTCCAATGCATTGCTCCACACCTATTACTTGCAGCTGAACAGGGCCATTGAATCCTTTCCTCGCATGACACCAAATACACTTCATAGGTTCAGGCCAATAGTGAAGTT
This sequence comes from Picea engelmannii, assembly GCA_009831015.1. Taxonomy (NCBI): domain Eukaryota; kingdom Viridiplantae; phylum Streptophyta; class Pinopsida; order Pinales; family Pinaceae; genus Picea; species Picea engelmannii. The sequence continues at coordinate 266,687 of ML781116.1, read as the reverse complement.
ATGCGTAGAAAGACACTTCATTTACATCACTATGCACAGAGATGAACACAAGGAAGAGCTCCAGTCCTAAAACAAACTCACTGAGGAAGATATGGAGGAAATAACCAAGGAATGGCCTACAAAATTCCTTGTACCAGTCGAACAGACAGAGCCCTCTGACCCCGACCTCATAGGAATTCTTGTAGTCACCCATGAAGAGTATGATGGACCCAGTAGCAGCAAGAGGAAGAAGAAGGAAGAAGTACAAGAAAGGCACGCTGCATCAGAGGAGACTACACCAAATTCACCTAAAGGGGGAGGAGGTGATGAAGTAGACAAATAAGAGGATGAAGGGGAAGAAGAAAAGTAGGAACAGAGAAAAGTAACACCACCTAAATATCCCCTTATGGAGATAGAAATATCCAAGAAAAGAAAGGTTTCTCCAAATAAACCCTCAACACGAAAGAAGTCATGCACCAATAAGCCCCACTTACAGTCTATACTTACGATGGATGATATTGAACTCATCATCGTAGTTGTATGAGATATTTCTGAGGACATTTTATAGAAAAGAAAAGACAAATAAGAGACAATGTATGAATGGATCGAGGCAGAGTTGAAAGGGGTACAACATGCTCTTTATTCAAGCCGTGCAGTATCTACTCCACCAGTTTCATCAGGGGGCATAGAAGTAGGAGATGACCCTGCCTAGCTACGTAGAATAGTAGATGCGACAAAGGATCACCTTCGTCAAGTCTAGGAAGAAAAAGAGAAGGAAACAAAGGTTATGAATAAATCAAAGGAGGAATCCCTAGAGCAACATCGAGTTGCGCAACAAGAGAAAGATGACCTACAAGAAAATTTTGCAGAGGAAAAAGAGCAACTTCGAAAAGAAAAAGAACAACTGCTCGAGGAGAAAATTGGAGTTAAAGAATAAGTCACTAGAGAAATTCGCTCTGTGGAAGAGGAAATAACTGAGCCAAGTGGGAAATCTCAATAAATCCATTCAGCAGCTCCAAGCAAGAGTAGTAGAGATGGAATTGCAAGCAGTGTCGAGCTCTCTGTAGGAAGTGAGAGATCAAAGGGAAGAAACTTCCCGAAGAGTAGTCGGAAGAATCAAGGCATTGGCCTTAGAATGAAAACACCTCAGCAATCGAAGTGCGCATACTTATGAGAACCTTACAGAGGACCCAGAACTAAGTACATTGGAGTCACAACTCCAGGAAGACAAGCAACAAGCAGCGACAGTACATGCACAGTTAAAGATGCTGGCAGTGGTAGAGAAGATGAAAAGGTCACAAGAACAGTGTGCAGTTCAGTAGTAGGTCCATGCCATCTAGATTAAATTTATGGAAGTGACCGAGATACTTCAGCCAGTATAGGATGAAACCTGCACACGTTTTTAGGAGATCGAAGGACAAGATGCACAGCTGGAACAAATGGTCACCACAGTGGAATAGCGCTTGGATGGACTTGTCACCGAGAAAATCATTCAGGAGTTCATCAAGCAGAAGTCTATGGCGAAGAAGCAAGTCAAGGCAGCTCGAGCCAAGCTCAAGGCCTTCAAAGCATATTTGCCCAGATCAAAGTGACTCGGGACAAGTCACAAGTGAATGTTGGGGGCATGTTGGCCCTTGACCAAGTTTTGTATAACCTTAGTCGTGTTTGACCATTTTTGGGACTTCGACGGGCTATTTGAAGATGGAGCACCCAGGTGAAGTAGAGATCGTGGGATCTCGCCCCCATTTTACGGGATTTTTTGTTTTAGGGCTTATGTAACGGGTATGGGATGTTGACCCATGAGTTTACCCATGCTTAAGCCCCATTTGTAAATGTATAAATAAGTAGCTAGGCATTGTGAGAAATAGATATATATAAAAGAAGAGAAGAGAAGACCTAAGTTGTCTTTGTGCAATATATGTAAAGGTTTCTAAGTGCGATTAGTTGTAACGAATTTGTGCATACTACGTGTTGAAAACTTGCAGAGTTAAGTGAAAGTGATTGTAAGAATGCTATGTGCTATAACAAACTTGGGGAAGGAGGATTTGGCGAAGTGCACATAGATCTCATGTCCTATGTGGAGTGGGTTTTATGGCTCTATGCATGTAATAAGATTTAAATAAGATAATAAATAAGACGATGCATTGGTGGACGTACCCCACGTTGGGGGTGAACCACGTATATCCTGTGTTGTGACCGCTTTATGTTATTGATGTGATTTATGCTTAGTTTCGAATCTTTATGTATGTTAGATACATCTGATGTAGTAGCTTAGTGCTTAATAACATGAATGAATGCTAGATCTATTTGATTCTATGTACTAAATGGTTAGATATGCTTAGATCATGTTGAATACTGTGTTGTTCTGTAATTGGGGTTTTTACCTGCGATGTGAATAAGGGTCAAAGAATAAGGAACATTAATTGATAAGTGCTATGTTAAGTATAGTGATCACAGATCTGTGTCCCGCTAGGTTGTAGACACTTGAGTCCTACAACCCCCCCTACCTCTACCTCAGATGAGACTTCAACTGCTTCGCAGGTGTTGCCAAAAGAGTTGGTATTTAGGGTTTTGTTGGTGCATTGTTGAAGCGTTGAACCCCGAGTCTGCCCCTGTTCCAATAGAGAGTATTTCACCCATAGCTTATATGCTTGCAAAACATGCATCAATGTCAATTCATAATGTATTCCATGTGTCATTTCTCAAAAAGTATATACCTCATGTTAATCATGTTATTGATTGGAATGTGATTCAGGTGGAGAAAGAAGGTGCTTTTCAAGTGCATCTGGTGTGCATACTGGATCAAAAGATCAAGAAGATTTGGAATCAAGCCATAGAGCTATTAAAGGTTCAATGGACCTGGTACAGTCTTGAGGATGCAGCTTCAGAGCATGAGGATGCTATGCGAGAAAAATACCGGCATCTTTTTGAATATTTTTGAAAATCTTGGTGTTAAAGGTATATATGTATTTCACTGAGGATAGTGAAAAAATAATGGGAGGGGAATGTAATACCCCCAGGAATGAGCCCCAGTTTAATTGTAAACATGTTTTATAGGCTGGTGAGACAAATGATTATAAGCTAGGAGGCTTATGTGATGATTAGGCCAAAGAGCCTAGACGTTAAATGCCAGTGAGCCTATTTTTGTATATGTAAACACTCATATCATTACTATAATACATCATTGCATGTAGACGGACCATGATAAAAGAGTATGGGTAACTAAACTCCAATGGAAAGGGAAGGGAGGGCTAAGAACCTAGAAAAGGTGCTAAGCTAAAGGTCTTATCTCAAAAGGAATATTATAATATTATTCCTAAAGGCTATGGTGAGGATAATTATTTTATCCTAAGGTCTTATGGGAAGGGAAGGAATAACAAGTGGAGAGAAAATATCTCCATGAGAGCCATGTGTCATCAAGGGTGCATGGAATTATATGTGGGGGAATTAGATTGTTTTCCCATCCTTCCCCATTCATGAAGGCATTCACTCACGCAGCCATGAACCCTAACAGTGGAATCTCTCCATGCCTCACCCACACCTTCAACAATGATCATGTACATTTCCTGTTATGCACAATGCACTTGTACTTTTCTTGAGCCTATATTGTGCCTTGCCTAAATTTTGTTGCTGCCAAAACAGTTCCTTTCCTGACCGTGGTTCCTTCCATTACCTATTCCATTCCTGAAATTTGATGTTTCCATCACCCATACCTAGTTTACTTAAGTGCTAGACAGAAGAAGCAGGTTGACAAGCATGTGGGTTGAAGTGGTGGGTTTTTCAGGACTGTGAGCAACTCTCTCCATGTGAGAAAATTGTTGGGGAAGTGATTTCATGAGGGATCCCAACTGCAGCTACAGTTCTCAAAGACTTATTGTCTGGCATGTTGTTGAAGCCCTGGAATAGAAGTGTGGCAACCGAAGGACTATTGAGAAGAGAAGGGGCATACTTCCTAGGGTGGGACATGCATGTGGGGAATGTGAGGTTGTAGGATTTTAGTGTGAGTTGGCTCATGGGATGAAATCCTTCTTGTTGAATTTGTAACTTCATGTTGCCTCGACCTAGTTAGGAATCCCTTTACCCAGTTTTATTTTAGTCCCAACTCGGGGGTGATCCACTACTGAGAGTCTAAGCAGTGTGGTATAATGCTGGGAGGATCGTGGAAGGTATGCACATAGTTGGTGGTCTTATATAAAAATATAAGTATCAGTTATGTTTTCATTTGCATGTTGTGTATTTATACATGTCTTTATATTCATGAGTATTTCATGTGTATGTCGTATATATAGGCTTACTGTTATTTTGCATGAATCTGTGGATTAACAGAAGGTAATTGTCTTCTTAAGTAATATAAATTTGAATATATGCTTGTTTATTAGCATAGCCCAGTAGGTTTAAGCCTGGGTGTGTTACACCAAGCATGAAATTAACTAGAACATGTGAAACCATAGAAGAATCATTAACAGTATTCCATGGACAAGATTAACAAAAAACATGTATAACATAAACACATCATCTCAGAGATAATAATAATACACAATAGAATATAAATATACAAGAAAACACAGAGAACACTTATCTTTAATTAAAACATTCACCAACTAGATGCAAACCAAGGATGTTCCTCCCAATCATAGACATTAGTGTTCCAAATCTCAATAGCAGGTCACCCCCAATCTAGGGATAAGAATGCACAAGGATGGGTACTAGGCTGAATCTACACATAGTAGTTAGTTAATTGTTTTTCCAACCACACATAAATCCTAATTTTCATCTCTCTTCCCCCTTCATCCTACACAACCCAAAAAAATGAACCCATTTCTCTACCATGCAGTCCCTCGGGTTGTTCCATTTCTCTCCATCGTTCCATTGCTACTAGTCAAGGAGGATTCTCAGTTGTGGATATTTCTTTCAAAACTTCCATTAATCTTATGCGCACAGGCATCCATTCCTTCCTATAATAATCAATAATTCTTCACATCCATTTCATAATGGCTCTCCTCCTCCAACCATTCAATTATGTGCTTAGACCAAAAGCACATGAATGAGAAAGACAAAAATAAAAATGAATCAATAACCATTTAATAAATAACAACCCTCAAACAACCCAAGAGAGGGTTTAATATAATTACATGAAATCGAGAACTAAATGGCCTCCCGAAGAATCTCAGGTAACCACTTTTCCCAACCAAAACCAATATGGGTGAATAAAAATGATAATAAAATACTTATCCCATTTATCCCTCTCTCTCATGGAATCATAGCCTCCTATCTCTTGTCCTTGTTCATCCTACAACCAATGATGTATTTTATTAATATAAATAGAAGTATTACATTTATAGGAACTTTGACCCCTTTTCCACTTTACCGAATCACCATCCTAAGTCACATTTACATAATATATGTGATTTCATAGGGATTAAAACCGGGATGTTACATCCCCCTCCCCTTATTTTTGCATTGTGCTCAGTATAAAATATCATACCAATGTTCTTAATATTAAAAATCTATGCTCTCTAGCCTTTAATCCACATAGGTAGTCCAACCAAATGCTTATAAACATAAGCACTCTGACCTGAACATGAATACATAGGCACTCCATCCTAAAAAATGCATAGGGAACATACAATTTTATATTTTTGGTAGCAGTTCCAACTAGCAAGATCTCATTCCCATCAACTTGCACAACCCAAGGAAGTGTACCCCCTTCTCTGTTCTACATTCCTTCAGGTTGTACCACTTCTTTTCAAGGCTTCAATGTACCCAAACATGATGTAGAATATATTTCTGGATAAACAATGTGTACATGGTTTTCGAAACATTGGACGTTTAGAAAACCATGTACATAGTGTTTATCCATAAATATATTCTACATCATTTCTTTGAGTTGTTTCCATAGGAACTCTAGCTGCAACAAGTCTAGTGTACTTTATTCATTCCTTTCCTTGGTCCTTAAGCCCGATTTCCTTATGGTGCTCTTCTTCCCAAACTTTCAGCTTCAATATCCAACATCTCATATGTATTACACACACAATCATCATCAGATATCATTATAACAATTTTCAATCATAAATGTCAAATATGTTTTATACAGGAAAACATAATTTCCCAAGCATGATATTCTTGCTCATAATTTTTTTGGATCTTTCAGTAGTAGATATCAATCTTTATTATGGCTTTCAATAGTGCCATGCCCAATACCAATCTTCCTCCAATTTCCTCAATTTACATGTAGCCAAACATATTGTGAGAAAATTTTAAATTCTAATTTCCAAAACTATTTTATACAACAAAATAAAATTTCCAACCATGAGCTTATGTTCATAATGTTTGTATCTTGCAGCAGTAGAGGACATTCTTCCTTATGGGATTACATTATTTCCAATACCACGCCACCTACAATTTTCTTCAACCTTTACTCAGACAAACAAATTGTCGGTATCATGTGCATTATCATCCTATCTTTGTAACATTTTCAAGAGCTCCAAAGAGTGATCTCAGAATTGTAACAAACAATAATTCAATCACCTTCAACTAGTATTCATATTAAATATAATACAACTATCCATCCTCATGCATTTTCAGCACCACAAGATTTTTATAAAGAAACAAATAATTACCAATAAAACGTTTTAGGTGTCAATACCCATGGTCAAATATACACAATTCATTCTTGCATTGACTACATAATACCACATAACTATGTTATGCACTCCACCATGGTGAGTTGGAAGGTCTGTCCAATGCCTCAACACGTCATCCAAACTCTTTCTAATGCTGCCCGACTATTTGGATACCCTCCTCTTCAACTCATACACAACACAAGGAAACATAATTCCTAGTTTCTCTTCAGTGTCAACAAAGAGGTTGCGGTCCAATCATTCGCTATACAAGGGAACCATGGATCACTCACATAGTGTTATATCCCTTCCATATCCAACCATATCATGGTATCACACATGAATAGCTCTATGGGTGTTCATTTCTATAGAAAGAGTATGTCTCCTGACTTGACCTGGTTATGATTCCATAACCAGTCATAACACAATATGCAGCTAAATTATATCTAAATGCATTCTAGCATCAATATAATATATATACTCTAGGCCTTTGGCCATTACATATCAATTTAAATCTTGAAAATTAACTGAGGCAATTCTTACCTCAATTCCCTTCAACATTTATGCATCAAAAGAAACCAAATGCATACTTGCATGGTTGTGATCAACCTACTTTCTTCCTCCTGATCATATGGTATTTTTATAAGCTCATAGGATTCCTCCTCCATCCTTTTGATCACCATTCCTACCACCCACATGGGTATTCACCTAGATGGAAGTCAAAAGCAACAACAAAATCCACATCTTTAACCATGCCATATCATTTTTCCTGAATACATAATCCAGCAATAGTCATACTCAATTGCCATAACATCATTATTGCATGTATATAACAACAAACGATTATAATTCTACAAGCATGAAATATTCATATCCAATCATGTAGATATGCACAAATTCACATCCATATGCACCAATCATTCACTATCAACATGCCTATTAATGCTTCTAACTTCATTGTATGCATCTTGCACTCTAGTGCATTTATGTTTCAGTTTAGTTATTTATCTATTATTATTTTATTTTTCTTGTAGCTTATTTTCCTTGAATTTCTTCAGATCCTTGTTTCCTTGTATGCTCCCATTCTGCTCATTTGCACTATTGTTCCCTGGCTTGAACACTTTCTAGCCAAGTTCCACTTGGCCATTCTGCAATCCAAACAATGTGTTGTATTTGCATCAACTTATCTTAGGTAGTTATACCCAAACTTTAACTTTATAAAACAATCTAGCACCTTGGAATGAGGTATATCACAACATTTTGGCACTCTACTACCACAACATCCTTGAATCAAATTAACCATAATCATTCCACATCCCTAATATTACTTCTAGTTGTCCATTGGATTTCCCAATTTTGGGAAATGGTTCTCTTCACTTCATTTAACAATTCCTTGTGAAGCCATACTTTTCCCACTCAAGACCATTCCCAATGGAAGTCTATTTTCATTCAGTGGAACTTTTCAAGTGAAAAGACCTTTATTATTATATCCATGATTTCTTTGTATTGGTATCCTTCTTCCACTGTAAACTATGATATCATCAGTGGTTTTCTTTCTCTCAATACTTTTAAACAAGGTAGCTAAGTCATAGCTAGAAAATCCTTCCCAGGAACTCATGTGCTTGGCACATGGAGATGATTCACACATCACCTCCTAAGCTCCTTATTCTCGTTCACGTCAATATTGCAGCTATCTACACATATCTACCTTCAAGGATATGGAGTCTTGATTTTCCTTTCTATGTCAATTAGTGACATTCTCCACCCACTGGTTTCATGTCCTGTGTGAGGATTCTTTTTTTTGTGCTTGCAATTCATTCATATTTTGTAGCAATTGACTATTCATTATTTTTTTCCACTATTGTTGAGTTCTTTATCCACTTTTCATTACTTGTCGGGTAGATCTTTATTTCCTCATCCAACTTCTACAATATTTTCCATGCTTACATGGCTCTGAAATCCAATCCTAGGTTTGAATTTATCTAATTATACCTCTAATTTTGCAAAGTGTGCAAGTAACCATTTTTGTTAGAATTATACATATAGAAATTTTGTCAATTAATGCTACAGGTCCTTTTTCTGCTCAATCCATGAAGCATTATATCATATTTCTCCAAATTATAACAATTATAGGTTATTCTCCTTTGAAATAACTTTCCAATGACTATCAGTATGTCCCAATATGATATCTAAGTTGAACGCTATGGCTTCCTGAAAAATCCATTTTCACCCCATTTGTGCATTTTCTCCAATGGTGTAATTTTATTGAAAGTCCAAATTCTGTTAACTACAAACGAAAATATGTCACAAACTAGAGAAACATTTGTACGAAAAATGGATAACAATAACAACAAGGAATACATAACAACTATCAAATCTTTAATCTGATGTTGTAGTTAAAAACTACAACAATCTGGAAATGACAACTCCGTCCTTTTTAACACCTTTTTTCCAGACTTGGATTTTTTTAGCAAAATTGACTATCTCTCAATCTATGCACTTTGGAAAAATTTCACTAGACCGAAGTTGTTTGTCTTGATGAATATATAAAATTTCAAGTAAATAAACGTTTCCATTTTTGTGATCTAGGGTCACTTTTGCTCCTCTGAAAATCTCAAAAAACCACAAAAGTGGCCCATAATAGTGGATTTTGGCCTATTTCAACATCCCATTCCAATGCCCTAAGAATTTATTCAATTCCTTCATGTGAGATTTCCATGCTTGCTTTCTGGACTCTCTAAAATAATTTCATCTTAATTTGGATCTATGCCAATGATATGGACCCAGATCTTTAAAAACCATTATTTTTCAATTTCTAACAAATACAAGTAGAAATGGACAGTGGCCCTCTCTAACACTTTTGTAGATCTCTCTGCGAACAAAACCAAGAAGTTTCATGCCAATCTGACTTAATCTACAACAATTATGGCCAAAATAAGAAAACGGTTCCAAACGTTTTTCTTTTTTTTTAAACGAAAGCACAATATTGCCTACGTGGTAATCTACTGATGTGGTTGATGACATGGCACTGATGTGGCACTGATTTGTCATCAAACACCAACCCCACTGACTCACTGAGGAATTCTTCCCTTTCTCATGCCTTTATATGACTCTGATCCTTGACCACCAAGCCACCGGGGCACCAACCCACTGAGCCCAACTTCCATACTTCCTATTATTGACTTCTAGTCTGAATCGAACACCAAGTCATTGGGACATCATCCCACTAGGGAAATAGGCCCACCATCCCACCGGCCCACCCACATCAACTTCTAAACACTCTCACTATCTGACATTGGTTCAGTTTGACCATCAGACCACAGGGGCACCAGCCCACCGGGATCAACTTCCATACTCCTTTTCCAGACTTCGATCATACCACTATCCCACCGACCACCATACGCAAGTCTTATATCTGGCTCCCTCGATTAACCTCGATCCGATCAGACAACCATCCCATCGGGTGCCCTATGCAAGTCTTCTATCTGGCTTACCCAATCAACCTTGATCCAATCTGACCATCAGGCCACTCACAAGTCTTCTATCAAGCTCCCATGATCAACCCCTAGTTTATTTGACCACCGAGTCACTGGCCCACCAGGGCATCAGGTTAGATCACCTTCCTTTCCCCATCTATACAAGTTATTCTCAATCAAGTGAACATGCTTTCCTCATGGGTCTCAAAAGCCAAACATTACATCACATGCAAACTCCACAAGGTTTTTTGGCTTCCTTTATCACACACAAGTAATATAAGGTTCCCTTTTCATTATAAAAAAATGACTCAAGAATTTCCCCATGCATGTGGGATAAATAAAAATATATAAATCATAGATCAACAACTATAGATACATGCGAGGAACAAATCGATGACTATTGTGTGTTATCACTCCAGAAGGAAAATTTGTCGATTCCAATGCCTAAATAGAGAAAGATATGGCTCTATGGAAAACCAGGTTTGTCAGGGATATTCTGAGCATGGTTTATGTCAGGAACTAAGATACACTTCCACACTAGACCTAGTAGAAGAGAAGAATAATTTAATCAATAATTTAAATGACAAAGAAATCACACAGTACACAGAGATTTTACCGTGGAAACCTAAACCGGGAAAACCAACATTCCTTAAGAGTTCTTCTCTCTTGGTGTCTAATTCAATTTGAATAAAAGGTTACATGTCTAACCTTGGTCCATGCCTAATACAAAATCGACATCATACCCTCTTTCCTATGAAATAACAAACATGTATCCAATCTGGATTACATCTACATAACCAACAACCTACATCTAAAGATTTCTCTAAAGACTAGCTATCTTACAATTCATTGATTATTATTATCCTTTGCGACCTTACAGTACACTTATTTATAGGCTTTACAGCAGATAAAAACCTAAATATGTGGTGCCCAAAAATGGTTATATATCCATGTAGATCATTAGCTAAAATCCCACAAATCTCAAGATTATGTTACAGTCGACTCCAAGTTGAATTACCAGTTGACCTTCATTTGGTCTTCAATCGGTATCCACATCCCGCCTGTCAACCTCTTGTTGGTTCCTCTTTGACTTGTTGTTGATGCCTTTACCATGTCGAACCACCTTGACCTTCAACCTTGAATTTACCTGGTTGACTAACCTTGACATTTGACTTGCTTTAGATCTACCTCAACCCTTGACATGTTGTTGATACACCTCGACTTCGATCATCCATCGATCCACCTCGAATAGAATTTTACTGCAAACAATATAACAAACCAACATTCTCCCACTTGTTGTCTTCTTTCCTGAAAACAAGACATTCTTCAACTTTTCTTCACAAACCCAGGGTAGCAATTCCCATTGCCTTTCTGCACCAAGAGAACTTCATAGAACTCACAGACTTGGTCAACAAGTCTACTATGTTTTCCAACATGTCTACTTTCTCCAGTAGCACCTTGTTACTTTCCACCATATATCTTATGAAATGGTATTTACATCAATGTGCCTGGTCATCGAATGATAAGCAAGGTTCTTTTCCATAAATAGTTTTCTTTGACTTTCGCAACTTACCTTCATATCTCTTTGCTCAAACTTGTTTCCTAAGCATAGCCTTTGCATCAATATTTCTTATTTTCTTCCATGAGTGGTCGCCATGTATTCAACTTATGTTGTTAACAAGGCTAAGACTGCATGTCACTTACTCATCCAATTTATTGCTCCGTCGAACATCTTCAATACGTATCTATTGGTAGAACTCTGTTGATCCATATCTCCATCCCAGTCGACATCGACAATGCCATGTACATTTAATTTACCATTGTCAATTCCAGATATTCCTTAGTATAATATAGCATAGTCCTTCGTGCCACACAAATAGCCAAATACTCTCTTGAAAAATGTCCAGTGCTCCTTTCCAGGTGTCAGCATGCACCTTATCAACACTCCCACTACATGGGAAATGTCTGGTTGAGTGCATACCATCAAATACATTAGAATACCAACAAAATTTGCATAGGGAACATGTGCCACATCCTCTATTTCTTCCTATGTCTTAGGAAACTATTCAACAATTATCCTTTCTCCCAAAGGAATTGGTACCTTCACCTATTTGTAATCCTGCTTGTTGAAACGTTTCAGAATTGTTTTGATATATTTCATCTGATTCAACCATAGTTTTCTATTGGCTTGATCTCTCTTAATCTCTATTCCCATAATGAAGTTAGTTGCACCAAGATCCTTCATGTCAAACTTGGAGGATAGATTATTCTTCACCTCCTTTATTGCATCCATGTTTTTTCCAATAAGAAACATGTCATTGACATACAAAGCTACATATATGAAACGCCCACCTTCTTCCTTGGAATATATGCAGTGATCAAATTTGATTCTCGCAAATCCCTTACATTGTTTCATTTAGATTTCTTCTTCCATGTCCCCATGTAGGAACACTTTCTTTATATCCATCTATTCTATTTCCAGTTTGAATGTTGCAACCAGAGACATTAGTACTCTAATGGAAGTTTATTTTGAAACAGGGAAACAAATCTCAACGAAGTCAACTCCCTCAACTTGGGAATATTCTTTTTTTACCAGTTGAGATTTGAACTTCTCGAATTGTCCTACGACATTCATATTCTTCTTGAATACCCATTTTCTATCGAAGGGATTTCTTCTGCTAGGTAACTTGACTAAATCCCATGTCTCATTATTGTGCAAGGATTCCATATCTTCAACCATGGAATTCTTCCATAGTTTACCCTCTATCGATTCGACTGCCTCATCGACTGACTTGGGCTCATCGTCAATGGAAGTTAACATGAATGTAGAATATAATTCGAGTGGAATATACCTTTCGACTAGTTTTCTTACTCTTTTTTACCTCCTTAACATTAGAGTTTATCGTTCCACCTCTTCCTCTAATTAAGTCGACTCCTATCTATCATCTTCTTCATTCCTCAGTTCAAACCATAGTGTCTCGGGATTATTCTCGGTATGATCAATTTCCTCAGGCTCGGCCTTACCTTCGAATTCTCAGAAGACCACATATTGACTATACATTGTTCCCCTTCATGTCGAAAACCAAAGCTTATATCCTTTCATTCCTTCTTTATATCCAATGAAAATATATTTGATTTCATTCTTGTCTAGCTTGCTCCTGTTTTCCTTGGGAACATGCAAAAATGCATCATATCCAAATAATTTTATATGTGAAACCAAAGGATTCTTGCCCAACCATACCTCATGTGGATTTGTGTTGACTAGTGTCAACAAAGGAGACATATTCACAAGATATCTTGCAGTGTCAACTGCCTCCGCCTAAAATTCTTGTGCGAGCCTAGCACCATTGAGCATGCTCCTTGCCTTATTCATCAACGTTCTATTCATTCTCTCAAATACTCCTTTTTATTGTGGAGTATATGGTGTGGTATTTTGGCGTGCTATGCTACACTGATTGCAGAAATGATCAAATTATTTTCCACGCAATTCAACACCATTGTCAGTTCTCAACACCTTTGTAATAAACCCAACCCCTAAATACCCTTTCTAGGGATGGGGCATCAAATTCTCTCTTTCCCTGGTTGATTTCTAATCCCTTAAGAAAAATCCTCTCATTCTACTTCCTCGAGGTTTACATATCTCACTTAGCGATTAAACCAGCTAGCGGGGTCCTCCTTGTGACCTCGGGCTGAAAAATGGGAGCTAAGAGCATGTGTTAGCAAAGGTTTCGACACTTCAAAAGTTCTTGGACCTTGAGAGTTCCAAAAGTGTTGTCAAATTATCAGATCATAGAACTATGTAGGATATCAATGGTCCACATTCTCTATCGATATCCTAAGATTAATGATGGTGTTTCAAAAATCTATGTGTAACACATATTTTTCCAAATCTCCAAAGTCTTGAAATATCACCACGTAGCCTTAGTCCTTCGGTGATCAACGTTCGATGATCATCGTTGGAATTCCCTTTATCAACCTATTCTCAAACCTTCTGAATTTACACCACGTGGCTTGGGCCCTTTGATAATTGGCATTCAATGATTCTCATTGAATCATTCTTTATCATACTACGTTTGAATCTTCCGAACCCCTGAAATTGTCCAGACTTCAGAGGTCACAAACACATCACTAGCCCTGTTGGCCAAGTGGGGACGATTCAATAGTTGACATGCGAAAAGGGTCAAGTTGTGAAACATGTCCTCCTTAGTGGGTGACATGTGTCCTACTCTAATAGGAACAAGGGATGGGTGAATCAACTAATTTTGGGTGACGCGTGGCACCTTGGTTGTGGGTCCACGTCACCCGGGATGACTCTAGTGGGCCACATCACCCCCATCGCATGGCTGGGATTTATCCATGTGGATCCGTAGATCCATGGTCCTTGTTACTTCGCAGCTCTGAGATTCGGGGCTTACCGAATCCTCTCAACGTAAATCTCTCAAAGATCTAACTCCCCAGATTCTCGGATCCAATGCCACGTATTCTCTTCAACCAATGGTCGAGATCCACTTTGGCACTCGCGACTTCAGAAATTTCATACTTCACAAATTCTTGGTTAGGTTCCTCCAGAGTACAAAATATTTGGACTATGGGATCACTTGCCATGTAACCCCTCATCCAACGATCCTAGTTCAACAGTAGACACTTGATGGGGAACGAGTAGGGGCCACGTGTCGCTCCACCATGCATTCCTAGTTAGTTGGGTAGTCGAGGGTGGGTCCCTTAGATACATGGATCAGAAGGATCCCAAAGGATCCGAGGATCAACGGTCCATGTCACATCAGTAGTTCAAAATTCAAGAGTTTGGTGTGTGTATCTCCCATCTTTCCCTCCATACCACACTACATATGTCACCACATGTGCCTAGCGTCTATGGCCAGGATTTTCTCCAATTGGCAGAGCTTTGGGAAAAACTCACGTGTTCCTATATTATTGAATACCTAGACTCCTAGATAATCATTGATCTATGGACACATGTCCCTCCAATTTCAATGGCCCAGATTAACTCTACAAATCTGACATTCAGGAGTTTCAGCGCTAAACCATTCTAATTCTCCCAAAGTAAGACTTCACTGAAGTGCTTAACGCTTCCCTTCCTATGTCTGATCTAATTGTTGAGAGTGATCCATACTATATCCCCATATTGATGGTCTTTCTGGATTCGTGAATTCAGCCTTTGGATACTTTTGAGGATTGTGGGGTCACAAGTCCTGAAGTCTAGAAGCTGAAAGAGTTATCCCCCTTTAGACTAGTGCAAGGTTCCTGGACCGTGGTCACATGGATACTTTGGAAATTCTAGGGGTTAAGAACTAATCCTTTAGCAACAATTAGGTAAAGGACATGGGCATGAGCCCTCAGTCAGATGGGTGAATAGTCTAAAGAAAAACATCCTTCTCCCATAGAATTCGGACTTAACATTCTCGCTAAGGTAAAATTCACAGGGTTGGTAGGGATTAGGCGTTTCAGTAAATCCTACCCTCTCTCTCTCTTTTAGATTCACATATCATGAATATCTAGTAGCAAAACTGAGATAAATTGAAAGATTATATAGATATAACAGTTTATAGAAATCACGGATATTTTCTAATAACTGTTCAAATACTGAAAGACCAAATCATAAACATAGACATTTCATCATCACATTCAATATAATACACAAAGTATGAAAATACTTATCAGAACTGGAAAATGTGAAGAAACTGTTGAAAGAGGTTCATGTTTCCTCCCAACCATAGGCACAACCACTCCTACTAGATTTACCACTAGCCACCCCTGAGCTATACCATGATGCTCTGAGAGAGATTCTTTCTCTTTGCTCCACAATAGTCAGGGATGAAGGTTGCTCTCCTTCTCCCACACAAATTGGGCGTCTATTTTTCTGTACTCCAAGCAAGGAGGTCTGCACAAGTACTTCCTCAGTCACTTGTCAGCCTTGTTTATCATCTTTTAGTGAAACCCTACCAATGGCTTCTTACAGCCAAATCGTGCTTATTTCTCATCTTTTCTTTCTCAACTTCATAATCGAAGTATATTCATTTCTCTTCTTGGGAGAGTGTTTTTCTCTACTATGTTATCTCACAGATGTGTCTATGTCCCTGAATTACTTCCTTTATTGCCTTCATCAGCAAGTTTGCATGGGTCTGAATCCGAAATCGTGGTCAGGCTTGGAAGCCTTATAGATGGGTACCCTACCCCATCTCCTCATTAACTCTTGAGGATGGCCTTCCAACTACCATCCTGATTGGTAATTCATTTATGGGTCAGAGGACTATTGATTAATTACTCCCAGTAGGTACTGGTCTAGTGAGGGTCATCTCAACTATACTTGGTTTCCCTTTGCCATCTCTCTCATAGAATCCATGGTCTATCTTGACAAACTTTCCCCCTTTCAACAGTTGTGCAACAAATATTCAAATTCTATTAATAACAAAAATTCATACATTGACCCTTTTATAAAAGGGTTCATCAAATCAAACATTCACGCATATTTAGTCTGCCATAGTCTCTTGGCCATTTATAGTTATATTTACAAACTGCGGGAAACATGGGTATTAAAATACCCTCCACCTTAGAGGAACATCGTCCTCAATGTTCTATCTCTTTATGCGCTCTATATGTAAAGAAGTAAACAAAAATGGATATGCATGTCTCATGGAATCCTCCAATTCCCATGTGGCCTCATCTAGGCCAAAGTGTTTCCATTGCAACTTGACCTGTGCAATGGTTATGTTTCTGAGTGAGGTTTCCTTCCTGTCTATTATGCATTGGGATTTTGGAAGGAATTATCCCTCGTGTTCCACCTGAATCATAGACCAGACAATAATATTATCAGAATCATGTGCATACTTCTTTAATAAATAAACATGGAAAACATTATGTGCTTCACTATGGGAGGAAGTGTTAGCCAATATTTTACTGGTCCCACTCTATCCAAAGCTTCAAAGGGTCCATAATACCAATTTTCCATCTTGGCACAAGATCCCATCCTCAAGAAGCTTCTCCTGGGTCTAACCCATAGGTACACATCATTCCTTGCTTTGAACTCTCTAGGGGTCATTTTCAGGTCTGCATAGCTCTTTTGTCTATCCTGGGATATCTTCATATTTTGCCTTATCTGAATCACATTTTGTTCCATTTCCTTTAGGATATCTACCCCGATTGTAACTCTGTATAGTAGGTTGTTCCAGCATGACTAGTATATGGTCTTGTGTGTAGTTCATCCATTATGAACCTCTTCAAGTCGTCACAATTAGGAATGTATAATATTCCCTTTTAATTCAATAGGTCGTCATCAAGCATTTGATAACCTTCATACTTCAGCTTTGTGGGCTCTTTCTTTAGGTATGATGTCACAGTCTTGAGAAATGCATTTGTCTCTTGTGTTGTTTTGACTCTCTCTTTGATGTATGATTCACTAGCGCTTACAACTACCAAGTGAAATACTTTCATACTTATACTAAGGGAATCAAGCACCCTATTATCCTTTCCTTTTATACGTTTGATTTCAAAATCAAACTCACTAAAGAGAGACATCCACCTAGCTTGTCTCACATTGAGTTTTGGTTGGTCAAACAGATACCTCAATCCACTATGGTTTGTCATAAGTACAAATATCCTACCTAGGAGGTAATGCCTCCACATCTTTAAAGAATTCACTTTGGCATCCAATTCCATATCATGGATCACATAATTGACTTCGTGATCATTCAATTTTTTAGACTTGTAGAAAATCACATGTCCTTCTTACATAAGGAATCCTTCGAGACCTTCCTTATAGGCATTTGTACACATAAGGAAATATTTGTTTGGATCTGCAATATTGAGTACAGGTTCATTGGTTAGAAGGTATTTCAGATATTGAAATATTTATTCACATTCTGTTGTCCAAATGAATTTAACCCCGTTTTTCTAAAGGGAGGTGATTGGGAAACCAATCTTGGAGAATCCTTTTATGAATCTCCTATAGTATCTTGCCAAGCCCATAAAGGATATGATATCAGATACATCCTTTGGGGTAGGCCAATCCATGATGGCTTTAATATTGTTAGGGTCAACTGCTACTCCTTCCTCAGAAATAACATGGCCTAAGTAGTGGACTTGTTTCTGGAAAAATTCACACTTACTGAGCTTAGCATAGAGTTGATGTTCTCTTAGCACTTGGAGTACTATCTTGAGATGTTATTCGTGCTCTTCTCTATTATTGGAATATATTAGTATATAATCAATGAAAACCAATACAAACCTATCCAAAAACTTTATGAATACGTTATTCATTAAGAAAGAAAAAATTGGTTGGTGCATTTGTAAGCCCAAATGGCACCACCACAAACTCATAGTGACCATATCTTGTCATAAAGGTTTTCGTGTGGATATCTTCATCTTTAATTCAGACCTAATGTTATCCATACTTCAAGTCAATATTGGAGAAGATGGTAGCACCCCTTAATTGGTCAAACAAGTCATCAATCCTTGGAAAGGGATACTTATTCTTGATGGTCATCTTA
>ML781116.1:215080-228819 GCA_009831015.1 Picea engelmannii | reverse complement strand
TCTGACTCTGAGAAATCTGACTCTCTTTTGTTTTCCATAAACAAAATGCTCACATAAATCCAAATCAATTTGTTTAAGATCTGGCAACAAATTTATTTTGTGAAGTATCTGCATACCCTTCTCACTCATGTGTCCAAGCCTATGATTCCATAGTGTTGTATCCACTCCTATAAAAGCTAAAGAGATAGAAGCGTCAGTATTACCAGTACATAAATACAATGTACCTACCTTCTCTCCTTTCGCTATCACCAATGATCCTTTGATGACCTTCCACGTATTATCTGTAAATATGGATATAAAACCTTCACTTGCCAATTTCCATGTTGAAATTAGGTTTTTCCTTAAATATGGAACATGTCTTAGCTATTTCAACAACCATTGGTTTCCATTTCATTTCTTTATTTTTACCTTTCCCATTCCAACAATTTTGCATGGTGCATCATCACCCAAATGAACCTGTCCAAAATCACCCTGAACATAATCTAGAAAATGTTTCCTATGGGGTGTGGCATGAAATGATGCTCCTGAATCTACTACCCAAGACTCAGAAATATTATCTACAGAAAGAATCAAAGCATCTTATAACACATCACCTGTTACATTTGCTTCTTGATTTCTCTCATGTTGTCCATCTCTTTGTTTCTTTGGAGCTCTGCAATCTTTCTTCAGATGTCCTTTCTTCCCATAATTCCAACACTCTATCTTTCCAAGTCTAGATTTGGATCTGCCCTTCCTAGAATTCTCGTGGTTCCCTGAGCCCTTTCCTCTATCCTTTTGTCTTCCCCTATTCTCCATGTTCAACGCATTACCTGAGGTCTCACCTTTGCTTTTCCATCACATTTCCTCACTAAGGATAACACCAACAACATCATCAAATTTTAAAGTATTTGAACCAGAGACAGAGTTACTTACAACCATGACCAAGTTGTTCCAGCGTTCTAGCAATGAGCACAATATTAGAAGAGCCTGACCTCATCATCAAAGTCCACTTTTACAGAACTTAGTTGATTAGTAACCATATTAAATTTATTTAAATGATCTGCAATAGACCCAACTTACGACATATTCATATTAAATAATCTCTTCATTAGAAATACCTTATTGGACGCCAAGGGTTTTTCATGCAATTTGGCCAATGCATCCATCAAACCCTTCATTTTATTTTCTTTGGAAATATTGAAAGTCACTGACGCTGCTAGGCTTAGCCGTATCGTTCCTAGAGCCTTTCTATCAAGAATATTCCAATCTTCGTCCTTCATGGCCGTCGGCTTCTTTTCTATTCCACCCAATGGTAGGAATAGATCCTTCTGATATAAATAATCTTCCATCTGCATATTCCATAACTGGTAGTTTTGGCCGTTAAATTTCTCGATCCTAAACTTTCCATCTTCCGACATTGATCCCACTCGAACTAGGAACCCTCTTTTCCCGTGAGTTACCTTTCGCTCTGATACCAGTTGTTAGAAAAATAGGACCGTGGAACAATAAAATAAAACAAATGTGGAAACAAAACACAGAAGATACACAATACAAGAGAGACATTGATTTACGTGGTTCACCCAGTGTGGGCTACGTCCACCAAAGAAATTGCCAGGTTTCCTTTATTATTATCCAGCAAATGAAGGGATACAACCTACATCAAAACCCACTGTAACTTCCTCTTCTTTCTCTCACAGTCTCCTCTCTCAGAATACAATATTCACCATCAATCATCACCGCAATAAATTTCCCTCATAAAATAGGGTTTCCTTCTAGGGAAAAAAACCCTAACATAATCTCTACCGTTAGATATGAGACCTTATAATGAACAGTCCAGATTTACAATGAAATTACAATATACATTTACAAGGAAAGTTTTTCCTCCAGGGGCTTCGCCCCCGAACTCCCGTTGGGAGCCTGCTTACCCCCAGACCCCTAAGTCGGGGGGATAGCCCCCCTAGACCCCGTAGAGGGGGTACCCCCCCTCTACACTCCCCCGCGTGGAAGAGTGTACATACTTCTGGGGTGTAAATACTTCATGGGGTATAAACACGGCTGAAAGTAAAAGACCTCTGAATTAGGAAGATAATCAGGCTCCACAACCAACACTGCTTTGAATGGTTTATTTCCACTCTGGGATGGAAAATTTTGTTGATACACACTTCTGGCAGGAAGGCTCATCCTAGAGATCTCACCAGGGCTCTTAAATCTCAAGGATTTAAACCCTTTCTTCTTGAATTACGAATTTTTTTTCTTCTTCCATTCTTCACGAGGTTATGTCTTACTCTTGAATTGCTCATAGAAATGCCTTGATTTTCGAATAGTATCTTCTAAGGTCTTTGGCTCATCAAACTCAATTATATCCTAGTAGGACTGAGGTAAGACACTAATAAATCGTTTCATCTTTACCTTTTAATCTTTTAAGTAGGGCACATACCTCATCAACTCGAGAAATTTGTTGATATACTCATCTATGGTGAGTTGTCTGAGCTCGAGTTCATAGAAATCCTTGGTCTTCCCATAAGAGTACTTTTCTGACAAGTACTTCTTCTTGAAGTATTTCTCAATTTGTTTCCATGACAAGTCCTTCTCATGGACTCCTTTCACATTCCTAAAGTCTTCCCACCAAATGGAAGCTTTCCCATTCGGGTTGAAAATGGCTATCTGAGACTTTAAGTTTTCAGAGTAGTCATGGACTCTGAAGTACTTCTTCAAGCTGAGTAACCAAACTTCTGCTTCTTCTCCCTTCTTAATATCTCCATAGAAGGTGGGTGGTTTGGCTTTCTTGAATTCTTTAGATTCACGACTCTTGGAATGTTTCCTCTTCTTTCCTCTTGTATGAGAATGGGAACTAGTTTTACCACTAGAAGATTCCTTGAAGTTGTCAATGTCCTAACCAAAGGAATCTTCCATTGAATGTCTCTTGGCTCCATGTTGGGACTTCTTTTAGGTTATCCTCCTCATGTGGCCACTTTGAGGACCATGCTTATATATCTCAGGTGGAATTGGATTTTTCTTAGTATGATGCTTGTCCACATGATTGGCATCTAGACCATGTTGTAGTTGCATTTGTATATATGATAGAATTTGCAGTAGGACTACATTACTTTTTGTCTTCTTTTTCCACTCCTTGATCAACCTTTCATTGTCATCCTTATAACTCTGTAATTCTTCCATGAGGTGTCTTACAGTTTTGGCCAAATTTTGAGGGGTTTCCACAACCATCCTTTCATTAGATTCTTCCTCTCTCTTATGGGATCTCTCCCCCAACTCCTTATGTGTCACCATCCTTTACATCGTAGTTCTCTTGTTAGTTACTAATCTACCATTTCATGAACAACACGTATCATTGCAAGGTGAGGTCAGTTCTTGATTTGGAAACATTATCCACCTACAGTGCACACTTCCAAAACCTGTATCAATAGTAGAAGGGTTAAGGTAGGGTGTTACATGATAAGTTCTCTAATAATATTTTTATGTGACTCATGCATGATCCCAAGCAAGAAAAGTGTCGTTGTCATGCTCTGATACCAATTTGTAACACACCCAACCCCTAAACACCCTTTCTAGGGATGGGGCATTAAATTTTCTCTTTCCCTGGTTCATTTACGGTCCCTTAATTAGGAAAAATCATTCCATTCTTCTCCCTCGAGGTTTACATCTCACACTAATTGATTAAACCAACTAGTGGGGTCCTCCTTGGGACCTCGGGTTGAAAACTGGGAGCTAAGATCCTGTGTTAGCAAAAGTTTTGACACTTTGTAATTTCTCGGACTTCGGGAGTTCCAAAAGTGTTGTCAAATTCTCAGATCACCGAACCACAGAGGAGATCAATGGTCCACATTCTCTGTTGAGATCCTACATTTAAAGAGGGGGTTTTGGAAATCTGCGTGTAACACACCTTTTTCCAAATCTTTGAAGTCTTGAAATATCGCCACATGGCCTTAGCCCTTCGACTATCGGTGTTCGGAGATCATCGTTGGACTTTCCTTTATCAAATTATTATCAAACCTATTGAATTCATGCCACATGGCTTGGGCCCTTTGACAATCAGGGTTCAACGATTCTCGTTGAATCAATCTTTATCATACTACGTTCGAATCTTTCGAACCCTCGAAACTGTCCATACTTCCGGAGTCCCAGACACGTCACCAGCCTTGTTGGCTAGGCGGGCACAATTTAACAGTTGACTTGTAAGGTATCTGTCCCCACAGAGCCTTATAAAACATAGGTTAAAAATAGAGAGTAGATAAATGTTTTTTTGTACAATTTAATCTTCATCATTTAACCTTAACTTATTTAGCGTAAATTGAATTTATCAACAGCATGAAAGTAAATTTAATAACAACCACATAACACAACAAATTCATGAAATTACATACCTTTGTCTGGTGCTATTTCTCCAATCTATGTCTGTCCTTGCTGCTGCTCTGCCCAAACTCCTCCCAAACTCTTCCCAAAACCGAATCTTTCCTCCCTGCCAACTAGGAACAGAGCCTATCCAGCTCCCTAGCTCTAGGATTCCATGAGGATTCCTGGCCCCCGAGCCAAAAACTCGCAGCAACCTAGTGCACCCCTGTAATAGTCCACCCAAACAGAAAATACAGTCCATTCTCTCAAAATTATCCCTTACCCCAAAATTCCAAAAATCCCTCTCCCGAATACCTCTTCCCCTTCATATATTTTCCCCCATTCACTGCCTCCTACCTTCCTTTAATGACACCCACCTTATCCCTCCATTTAATACCTTATCCCTCTATTCAATACCTTATCCCTCCATTCAATACCTTATCCCTCCATTTAATTCTTTATCACTTCTTACGTAAATTTTTCTAATAAATAATAAATTAAAAGTTATTAAGCCTTTAATTTGTTACCCCAAACATTAAATGTGTTAAGTAATCAATTAATTGATTAATCAACATATATTAAACAATAAATAAATAATATTATTAATAATTAATCATTACTTAACTAATACACATTAGGACAATTAATTATTTAATTAACTATTCTTGATAAACCTTAAACAACTATTTAGCTAGGGTTGTTACATACACCCACTCTTCAGGAAACTTCGTCTCGAAGTTAAAGTATTTCATGATACAAGGAAAAGAAACATGGTTCACACATTCATAACAAATAACTGACATTATTAGTAAGTAAGCCAAGAGACTCATACATACTAGTGTACATGTGCAAGAAATGCATGTGTAGCTAGTACATACATGTCCCGTTGATGTACTAATATCAATAACTATCATCTCTATAGTAATTTCCATATGCATCCAATCCATTCAACAAGACTATTCATTTTATAAAAGAAAATAAACCAATCAAATGTTTGCGAACTCCTTTAATTTCAATTATCTAGCTCAATAATTTTATTTAGACAATTGTAGTTTAGTTACATAATTATGAATATTCATATATATATGCATTTTATTTTTAGAAGGAAAACAATAAGTTCCAACATAAGACAAATCTCCATACACTCTCAACTATTTCTACTCATCCTTCCTCTCTAACTTGATTCCATCTTCCATTACTATCCTTCCTCTGTTGGACTATCTTGGAGCGTCAACTATATTGACCTAACTCCAAATAGAATCCGTAAGAGGACGTGTCACTATCTTGACCAAGCTTCCCCAGCAGGCAACTAATAGTCATCATCACACATCTATGGGAGCATGAGATAACATCGTCCTCCCATGACTTCAAGTTTCAAAGGATACACGGTGGGAAATGCCTCCACCCCTCCTAATAGGACTAGGGTCCACACCCTACAATGGAATATACAGTGACACCGTGTTGTTGGGAGTTTTGTCATCGTCCATTCAATTTTGGGCAGTCTCACCGCCTGAAATCCTGCACTGGTCCACATATCACAGAAATGCATCCAAACCAATATAATTTCACATACAAAGATTCATACCATATTGTTTCTTGGCTAGTAGTCATGATATCCACTTTCATCATCATTATCCATTGGCTATTTCATAGCCCATAACCTGCAGATTAGTCTATAACACAAACTCATACATATCTATGCATTATTATCATGTAATTGCATACAACCATAATTTCAATTCGGTATCCACGTATCAACAACTTAACATCAAAGTTTAGAATAGATCTCGTAATATCCCATAATTCAATTATCGACACCCATTCATAAAATTATCATTTACAAGATAGATTGCATCATATCCAATATCACTCTAATAGCATTTAAACCTTCATATGACTCTCATTCGCACAATATGTCGCATCATGTCCATCATCATCAATAACAATTAGACATTCATAGAATTTGCATTCACATAGTAGATCACATCATATCCAACATCGTCAATAAAATTTAAACATTCATAAAATTTACATTCTCACAATATATCACATCATATCCATCATTATCCAAATACATTTAAACATTCATAAAGATTCATATATCTTAAAATTTCAAGTGTATCATTTAATAGTTTCACTGGTGAATAGAAAATAAATGTGTGTAGGCCTCAGGTAATCCTGGTTGTCTAAGTCAAAAGGTGGTGTTACATACACCCAACCTTCGATAAACATATTCTCGAGGTAGTCAAAAAACTGAGGGATAATCTCGTCGTAGTGTCTTGGCATCTTCCCAAGTAGCAGATCCTGGACTATACTTGTCCCACTAGACTTTAACTTGGTCTACCAGACGGTTCCTGAGCTGTCTGACTCTACGGTCCAATATGCGTAATGGTTCTACCGTGAGAGTTCCCACGTCTGATACCTACAATTACTTCCAATTTAGTTTATGTGATTCATCAACAACATAATGACGTAGAATAGATACATGAAAAACATTATGAGTTTTATGCAAGTGGGGTGGCAGTATGAGACAATAGGCAACGGGTCCAATTTTCTCTTGGATTCTGAATGGTCCTATAAATTGAGGTGATAACTTTGTCCCCTTCTCGAACTGTATGGTACTCTTATTAGGCCTGATACGGATGAAAACCTGGTCTCCCACTTTATAACTTCGGTCGGTCCTGTGTGCATCCGCATAACTTTTTTGCTTATCCTATGCTTCCTTTAGTCTCTGCCTAATTTGAATCACCTACTCCTCCATCTCTTGAATCAATTCTTGCCCAACTATTACTTGGTCTTCTAATCTATCCCAACTCAATGCCATTCTGCATGGCCTTCCATACAGAGCTTGGTAGGGTGGCATTCCGATGGAGCTATGAAAATTGTTATTGTAGGCAAACTCTACCAAAGGTAGGTACTTCTCCCAATGGGTTTGATTATCCATGACGTACATCCTAAGAATGTCTTCCATGACTTGATTTACTCTCTCATTTTTCCCATCAGTTTCAGGATGATAAGTTGTGCTTAAGTTCAACTGAGTCCCCAACGCTGACTGCAAACTTGTCCAAAACCTAGAGGTGAATCTTGAGTCCCTATATGAAATGATCTTCATAGGTATCCCATGCAAATGAATGACCTCACTTAAAAACACATGTGCCATATCAGTGACATTTTAAGTGTCTCTAACTAGAATAAAATGAGC
Organism: Picea engelmannii; assembly: GCA_009831015.1. Taxonomy (NCBI): domain Eukaryota; kingdom Viridiplantae; phylum Streptophyta; class Pinopsida; order Pinales; family Pinaceae; genus Picea; species Picea engelmannii. The sequence continues at coordinate 221,288 of ML781116.1, read as the reverse complement.
ACTCTTGGTTAATTTATCAACTATCACAAGAATGGCATTGTGTCTATGAGATGTGAGTGGCAACCCTACAACAAAATCCATAGAGATGACTTCCCACTTGGACATAGGAACATCATGTGGTTGTTGGAGGCCTGTTGGGTGATGGTGGTCTACTTTCACTTGTTGACACTCTAGGCACTTGGAAACAAAATGGACTGCATCGCACTTCATGCCTACCCAGAAGAAAAGCTTCCTCATGTCTGCATACATCTTCTTCACACCCAGATGTGCACAATAAAGTGATCTATGTGCTTCCTTCAGTATGATGCTTTGAATATCCCCATCTTCAGGGATGTACATCATTCCTTGATATCTTAACAGTCCATCTACTTCCAGACTATATCCTTCATACTTTGGATCTAATTGCCTCCCACTCTGTAGGTTTGAAGTAACCTTTAAATACCAACTGTCTCCTTGGAGTTGCGTCAACACATATTCCCGCAAATTGACCTTTAAAGGTACCAAGGAGAAGACACGTGGTCTCCTACTCAAGGCATCTGCGACCACATTTTCCTTTCCCTTGATGTATGAAATACCAAAATCGTACTCACTCATAAACTCACTCCATTTCCTTTGTCTAGAATTCAGGTCCCTTTGAGTGAAGCGATGTTTTAAACTTTGCTGGTCCATTTTGAACTCAAAGTTTCACCCCACAAGATAGTGCCTCCAAAGTTTCAGAGCTAGCTTTATAGCTTCTAACTCTAAATCATGAGTAGCGTAAATCTCTTCGTGTTTCTTCAACTTCCTTGATGCATAAGCTATCACTCCCCCATCCTGCATTAGCACAGCCCCCAACCCTTGCTTCGAGGCATCTGTGCAGACTATGAAGTCCTTTTCCATATCCGACACTCATAGAATTGGTGCACTAGTTAGTAACCTCTTAAGATCGATGAATGCACTATCACATTCTTCTGTCCATTCATACCTAACCCCCTTGTGCTGCAAAGTGGTGATGGGTTTCGCTATTTTAGCGAATCCTTCCACAAATCTCCGATAATAACCTGCTAGCCCCATGAAGCTTCTCACCTCATGGGGATTTTTCGGCATTGGCCACTCCATAATGGTCTTTACCTTTTCTGAGTCCACAAATATTCCTTCACCGGAAATGATATGACCTAAATAGTGGATCTCTTTCTGGAAGAAGGAACACTTCGACAACTTCCCATGCAGTTTGTTCTCTTTAAGGCAGAACAACACCACTCGCAAGTGTTCCTCATGTTCTCTTTCGTCCTTGGAATAGATGAGGATGTCATCTAAAAAGACTTGTACAAAATGGTCTAAGTACTTCTGGAATACTTCGTTCATGAGGCTCATGAATACTGTTGGTGCATTGGTCAACCCGAATGGTACTATTACAAACTCGTAATGTCCAAACCGAGTTCAAAAGGAAGTTTTTTGGATATCGTCTTCCTTAATCCTTAACTGGTGATACCTTGATCGCAAATCAATCTTTGAGAATACCGTTGCTCCTTTCATTTGATCAAATAGGTCATCTATTTGCGGCATTGGGTACCTATTTTTCACTGTAGCATGGTTCAAGTTCATGTAATCTATACATAGTCGTAAGGAACCATCCTTCTTCTTCACAAAAATTACTGTTGCACACCAAGGTGAGAGACTGGGCCTTATTATCCCTAAATCCAGTAACTCCTTCAACTGCATTTGCAACTCACAAAGTTCTGGTGCTGTCATCGGATATGGAGTCTTGGAAATTGGTTCTACAATGGGTTTTAGCTCAATAGTAAAATCAAGCTCCCTCTCATAAGGTAACCCTGGTAACTCGTTCGGAAAAACATCCTTAAATTCTGACAATACCGGGTATTGATCCAAGGAGGGTCCCTTCCTTTCATTCACCACTTCCACTACATACAGTTGACACCCTTGCCTCATGCACCGCTTAACCTTCATAGTTGAGATAAAGTGTACAAACACCCGTTTCCATACACCGTGGATCTCTACTGGTCTTCCTTCGTTGTCGACACAAAGAACCCTTTTTGCGAAACAATCTAGCATAGCTCGATGGGATTCTAACCAATCCATTCCAATGATTAGGTCATACGCCCCGAGAGCAGTAACATATACCTTCAACCTAGTAGTGCACACTCCCAGGTCTACTATACAATTATCAACGCTAGGTCCTACTGCTTGTTTTCCCCTCGAGGCCATCTCGACTTGTTTAAATTCATCGTGCTCGTAGGTTGCCAACCCACTCTTTTCTAATGCAGATAATGAAATGAAACTATCTGTCACACCAGAATCAAATAAAATCTTTACATTGATATGATTTAGTGTACATGACGACTCCACCACCGTGGATTGATGTTCGTCCTAGTGATTATTAACCACTGCGTAAATATGGTGGTTGCTACTTGCTCTTCCCATCGGGGCCTTTCTTTCTCTATGCACAAATCCTGATTGTAACTCTGGGCAGTCACGCTGGTAATGGGGTCCTCCGCACACCCAATAAGTAACATGGGATTGAACCTGCGCAGTGTTATGTGACTGTCTCTGAAATGAGTTCCTTCCCCTGGAACCCCTGCCCCTACTAGCTACTCCCTGAGATGGTCGTGGACCTGCCTGCGGTGTTGGTGATGAACAAGATGTTGCACTCACTTCCATTGAAATCCATGCGGCTATTGTCCTTGGTGCGACTTTGTTACCATATGGAGGTGGCCTTGAGCCCCCTTCCCTGGGAAAATTCCTAGGGGCCTTCCCCACCAATCCAGGACGATGTGGAAAGGTCGGTCTCGTACCTCCGGTTAAGTTCATGTGCTCCTCCTCAAATGCGCATTTTCCATAGCTTCCACTACAGAAGATGATTTCCACCTCCGCACCATATCCCTTATCTTAGGGTTTAACCCATAGACAAAGTGCTCTACCTGTCGTTGGTCATTATCCATGTATGAGACATATTTGACCAATTCCATAAACTTGATCTCATATTCTTCTATGATCTTGTTTCCATGTACTAGAGCATGAAACGCTCCTACCTGTTGTTCCTCATAGTAAGCTGGAAGATATTTCCTTCGGAACTCTCCTCGAAAAGTTCCCAAGATACGGTATCCAGGGTAAGATGTAGTTTCCTTTCTAGGTTCCCCACCAATTCAAGGCACTGTCTCTTAACTCAAAAATCGCTATCTTCACCTTTGAAGTGGACACATAGTCTCTTAAGGAAAAACACCTTGTTATGCCTTCCAACCATGCCTCGGCACATTCACTGGCACGACCCCCGACAAACTCCAGAAGTTTGATCTTCTGCAGTTCTCTAGTGATGTCTTTGAGTGGAGGTTGTCCCCCTGAATCCCTCGACGCTTCTGGATTACCTGTTCCAGATGGTGGGGGATCCACTTTGATCCCTGTTGGTTGACACCCCTTTAAAGTCTCATTTATGGCCTCCAAAGAGTGCAGTATGAGAGCTAGTTCAGGCGATGGTGGTGGTGGCACTGGCGGTCCCTACGACGATGCCCCTCTGCCTCGATTTCCTCGAGTCCTAACCATCCTGTATGATTTAACCTGCATCAAACAAAGTTTTCAGGGTGAGTTCAAGGACATTTCATATTTGCACAACTTAAACTAGAAAACAAGGTTAGGCATAAGTTTTTTTTTACTTGTCTGTAAACATACGTTACTCTCTTTAGGGGTGGTGGCTAGGTTAGGGTTAAAGCATCTAAGCTTGATGTCTTTGCCTAAGAAAACTATTGACCCTCTCCCTAGTAGTTACGCTAGCATTGTACCACACTCGCCACAATGCATTAGATCCCTTATATGTTGCTTTCTATTATGCTCCTATTCTACAATGACTATTTCCCATAACCTACATCAAAGTCCCGCTACTCTACAAGGACTTTTAACCTGTAAATTATAAAGTTACACTATTACATTCATTAATCAAGGGGATATATATATTTTATTAATAATAATAGGTTTCAAACCCATTATTAACATTAAAATTTTATAATGTTAATATGTTGTGCACAAAATGCTCCCTTGCGGGCCTGGTGCTTGGCTTTGGCTTGTGGAATGGAATGAAAGGGCTTGGCACTTGGCTCAATGGTTTTGGTCATGGAACTCAGTGCTTGGTTAACTTGGATAATGGGATATTATACTTCGGGATAGTACTTTGTTACTATTTATAATTAATGTATTTACATATGAATTTATTTTGTAAAAGCTATATGTGTGGCGCGTTGGTGTTTGGTCATTTCTTAAGGCTTGGGCTTGGTGGGTGGTCGTGGGTTCAAAACCCATGGACTCCAAACTTTTTTTTTTATAACCTTATTATTATTATTATATAGTTATATCTTTTTTTTTAATTTACACATTTTTTTTTAACAAATTTTTATACGATTTAAAAAAAAACATAATTTAAAAGAAATTTTAAAAAGAATTAATTAAAATAAATAAAAAAATTTATTAAATAAGAGAAATAAAAATAAGTAAATAAATAAATTTATTTTTTTATTTGAATTTGGGCATCGTGGGTGCATGAGGTCCACGTGCCCTCCTTCCCAGGGCTCTCATCCCCAACCCTAAATGATTCTCTCCTTTATCTCCTCGAACCCTAGCCTCACTTGACCCTTTTCATTCTCATTTTTTTTTCTTCAAACGCTCTGCAGAGGTGAAGGATGAGTCTGGTGGCCATGGCCATCCCTCTGCTCGGTCGACCCTGGTATCCACGAGTTCCAGGAGTGGAGGATGCGTCGAGCACAGTGGCGCGTTCCCTCTGCTCCTCGGTGACTTGGCATTTGACTTGGGCGTCGGCTTGTTTGTTGTATGATATTGCGTGGAATTTTATGTATTGTGTGTATTGTGTGTTTAATCTTGTGTTGAATTAGTTACAGTCCGGTGTTTAGCGTTGGCTTGTTTGTTGTATTGTGTTGTGTGTGTTTGACGCTGGCACTAGTGTTGGGTTTTTTTTTGTACTAGTGCATAGCACACCTCACCTTGCCCCCATGGGCTCCTCCGTGTGGCTTTGCACGTGGTTTGAGCGCTGACTTGCGCTAACGCGTTGTACACGGGTTTTATCTCCTTGTGGACTCCCTCCTCGTGGCATGTGCTTGGTGCTTACACTTAAACTCATCTCTTAGTTCCTCTAGTGCTTGATATATTCTATGAATGGTTGTATTTCCATTGTTGAACACTTGGACCTCTAGACTCAAGCTCGGGTAGATTGTTGGGCCCAAAACATTTTTATTTCTTTTCTGTACAGCGTGGGGTTCCTACCTTTGGCCGTGGTGCTTGGTCTTGGGCAATGATTTGCTATTGTGTGTTGGCTTTGCAAGTCACGTTGTGCATAACTCCTTCACGATCCTTCTCCTGGTGCACTATACTCTCCCCATAGTATTCTTGGTACTTTACACTTGGATTTAGGTTCACATGTGACTTGGTTTCGGTGGAGACTTTGAGCTCGAGATTTGGTTATGACTTGAGGTTTGATTTTGCACTTGTGCACTGTCTCTAGCTTGACTGTGGTATAAATATTGTGCTGCTCTTGTGAATACGTAACTATTTTTTTGGAATTAATGGAAATTATTTAAAATATGCAATGCATAATATGCATATCTTGTTGGGTTTAGGTATTCAGCTAAAAATAATCCAAGGGTGGTAATGGATTGAATGTTTGTTGGTCTCACAGATGAATAACTACAAAGTCGTTGTTTGTGGTACTCATGAATTAGGCCCAACGAACTTTTCCTTTTGGAATATATCCCGTTTGGTGGTGTCGGTGGAATGCATGTTGGGCAACATAAGTCATTGAAAGATGCCTTAAAATTGCAACAATAATTATCTTAATGGAAGGAATGTTCTCTCATTACAGTTCATTTTTATCTGCACCATTAAATTACTATAAAATGAAGGTGCTAGATGTGTATAGACCTCTTGATTATATAATATTTAAACATCATTTTTGTTCAGACCATCATTTATTACTTGTTTCATTTCCAAGTTACCAGAATGTTCGAAGTTCTTCCAGAAATTGTTTAGATTCCAATGCTAGACAAAGAAAAAATAAACTATAATAGTTGGAGATGATTTAGTTGAGATTCCATTAAACACTCCAAATGTAAATCCTAATGGGTGAGTGATATTAAATATATATAATTTTTAATTATATCATTTAGAAAAATTGTTTTTGGTGTAGCAAAGCTTGAGGTAATCGAGGCAAGGC
>ML781116.1:193892-215030 GCA_009831015.1 Picea engelmannii | reverse complement strand
TATATATATATATTCATATACAGATTATTTAGGGATTGTTTAGGATTTTAGGGCAAAGGGTTTCAATATAACCAATTAGGGGTTGTTTAAATTTATGGCTTAGTGTTGAACAATTCCAATTCTAAACTTTCCATCTTACAAGCGGGTAGGTGGGTAGGCCCTGGTCCAAGTTTTTAAACCAGGGCTCTGATACCATGTGTAAGGTCTCTGTCCCCACAGAGCCTTATAAAAAACAGGTTAAAAATAGAGACTAGATAAAAAAAATCTGTACAATTTAATCTTCAGCATTTAACCATAACTTATTCAGCGTAAATTAAATTTATCAACAGCATGAAAGAAAATTTAATAACAACCACATAACACAAAAAATTCATGAAATTACATACCTCTGTCTGATTCTATTTCTCCAATCTTCGTCTATCCTTGCTGCTGCTCTGCCCAAACTCCGCCCACACTCTGCCCAAAACCGAATCTTTCTTCCCTGCCAGCTAGGAACAAAGCCTATTCGGCTCCCTAGCTCCAAGATTCCATGAGGATTCCTGGCCCCTGAGCCCAAAACTCCCAGCAACCTGGTGCACCCCTGTAATAGTCCACCCAAACAAAAAATACAGTCCCTGCTCTCAAACTGCTCCCTTACCCCAAAATTCCAAAACTCCCTCTCCTGAATGCCTCTTCCCCTTCATATATTTTCCTCCATTCACCGCATCCTTCCTTCCTTTAATGCCACCCACCTTATCCCTCCATTTAATGACTTATCCCTCCATTCAATACCCTATCCCTCCATTTAATACCCTATCCCTCCATTTAATTCTTTATCACTTCTTACGTAAATTTTTCTAATAAATAATAAATTAAAAGTTATTAAGCCTTTAATTTGTTACCCCAAACATTAAATGTGTTAAGTAATCAATTAATTAATTAATCAAAATATATTAAACAATAATCAATTAATTAATTAATTAATTAATATTATTAATAATTAAGCATTACTTAACTAATACACATTAGGAAAGTTAATTATTTAATTAACTATTCTTGATAAACCTTAAGCAACTATTTAGCTAGGGTTGTTACATGACACGCTGCAAGGGTCAAGTGGTGACACGTGTCCTACTTAGGGTCTGATGTGTGTCCTTCTCTAATAGGCACAAGGGATGGTTTAATCAGCTAATTTTGGGTGACACGTGGAACCTTGCTTATGGGTCCACGTCACTCGGAATGACGTCAGTGGGCCACGTCACCCCCATTGCACGGTCGAGATTTATCCACGTGGATTTGTAGATCCACAATCCTCGTTACTTCACAACTATGGACTTCGGGGCTTACCGAATCCTCTCGATGTAAATCCCCTGAAGAGATAAGTCCCTAGACTCTCGGATCTAGCGCCACATGTTCTCTTCGACCAATGATCGAGATCCACTTCGGCACTCACAACTTTGGAAATTTCATACTTCGTAAATTCTTGGAAGGGTTCCTCTGAAGTACAGAATCTCTGGAGTACAGGATCTCTTTCCACATAACCCCCTAATCCAATGATCCTAGTTCAACGGTCGACACTTGACGGGGAATGAGTAGGGGCCATGTGTCACTCCACCACACGTTCCCAGTTAGTCAGGTAGTTGAGGGTGGGTCCCTTAGATTGATGGCTCGAAATGATCCAGAAGGATCTGAGGATCGAAGCTCCACATCACCTCGGTAGTTTGGAATTTAGGAGTTCGGTGTATGTATCTCTCGGATTTCCCTTCGAACCATGCCAAATCTGTCACCACGTGTGCCTAGCATCTACAGCCAGGATGTACTCTAGCTGGGAGAGCTTTGGGGAAAACTCACGCATTCCTATATCTTTGAATACCCAAACTCTCGGATAATTGTTGATCTTTGGACACGTGTCCCTCTAATTTCAATGGCCTAGATTAACTCCATGAATATGGAATTCGGGAGTTTTGGCAACAAACCATTCCAAATCTCTCGAAGTAAGACTTCGTTGAAGCACTTAACACTTCCCTTCCTACGTCTGATCTAACGGTTGAGAGCGATACATATTGGATCATGATATCAATGGTCCTCATCGATTCACGACTTCAGACTTCGGCTACTTTCGAGGATTGTGGAGTCACAGATCCTGAAGTCCCGAATTCAAAAGAGTTATCCCCCTTTGGACTAGTGCAAGGTTCTCATACCCCCGTCACATGGATACTTTGGAAATTCTAGGGGATAAGTGCTAAAACTTTAGCAACAATTGGGTTAAGGACATGGGCACAATCCCTCAGTTATATGGGTGAATATTCTAAAGGAAAACACCCTTCTCCCACAGAATTCAAACTTAAAATTACCGCTAAAGTAAACTACAGAGGGTTGGCAGGGTTTAGGCATTTCAGTCAATACTACCCTCTCTCTCTCATGTGGATTCACATCCAATGACTATCTAGCAACAAAACTGAGATAGATTGAAAGATCATATAGATATAACAGTTTACAAAAATCATATATCTTTTCTAATAATTTCTCAAATACTGAAAGACTGAATCATAAACAATGACATTTCATCATCACATTCAATATGATACACATAGTATGAAAATACTTATAAGAACTGGAAAATGTGAAGCAACTATTGAAAGGGGTGCATGTTTCCTCCCAACCATAGGCACAACCACTCCTACTGTATTTACCACTGGCCATCCCCGCGCTATACCATGATGCTCTGAGAGAGATTATTTCTCTTTTCTCCACAATAGTCAGGGATGAAGGTTACTCCCCTTCTCCCAAAGGAAATCAACGTCTAGTTTTCTCTTCTCCAAGCAAGGAGGTCTGCACTAGTACTTCCTCAGTCACTCGTCAACCTCATTTATCATCTTGTAGTTAAACCCTTCCCATGGCTTATTACAGCCAAATCGATCTTACTGCTCAAATTTTCTTTCTCAACTTCAAAATCAAAGTATATTCATTGTTCTTCTTCAAAGAGTGTTTTTCTCTACTCTGTTATCTCATAGATGTGTCTATGTCCCCGAATTACCTCCTTTCTTTCCTTACTCATCAATGTTGTGTGGTTATGAATCCCAATTCATGGTCAGGTCTGGAAACCTTATAGATGGGTACCCTACCCCATCTCTTCATTAACTCTTGACAATTCTTCCAACTACCAACCTAACTGGTAATTCGTTTTTGGGTTAGAGGAATGTTGAGAAATTAATCCCAGTAGGTACTGGTCTAGTGAGGGTCATCTCAACCAGACTTGGTTTCCCTTCACCATCTCTCTCATAGCATCCATGGTATATCTTGGCAAAATTTTCCCCTTTCAAAAGTTGTGCAACACATATTCAAATTCTATTAATATCATAAATGCATACATTGACCCTTTTATACAAGGGTTCCTCAAATCAAACATTCACACAAAGACAAACCAAGTAGAATATCAATAATCAAACACCCAACCTAAGATGCAAGGACAACCAATAAAAATAATGTTAAGAAATAAAAACCTCCTAAAAATTCAACCAAAGAAAGGTTTCCTATCACTCTGCATGCACTTAAAAGTCATGACAGAGGCGTAAGAAGAATCAACAACCATCAACAGTTACCCAACAAACATCAAACTCAACAATCAAGAAAAAAAGGATGATGTACGTGATTGTTCAGGACAAAATCACATATGTACCACCCCTATAGAATGACAACTCGCATTTGTATGCATCTGTCAAGGGAAAACCATCGTATATGTATTAAAACACTTCCAAGTTAAGGATAAGGCCAAGAAACACATACTCAAAATAAAAAGAGGTTTTCAAGCAAGAAAATGACAAGAAACTCAAGATAAATGAGAGCAATCAAAGGAGAAAAACACTCCAAACCATGAAAAGAATATTCCCTCCCCAATATGGTCACCAATTCAGTTACGAGGAAAATCACTCTATGGCTTGGAGTAAACCACAACATGCAGAAATGACTGTAGAAATCAACTCTAATATCAAGTATACTATATAAAATAACATGCTAACAAGCCAAGATAAAGATCCTACCTCATCCAGACATTCAATGAAGTCCATTGTTGAGCACTTGACTCAAAGCTATATACCTGCAACTTGTCCTCAATCAACCAAGATACGCAAGCATATGGTGATAATATGTAAATTTAGCACATATAATACCATAATCCATCAATATTCATAACAAATACTCCCATGGAATAACAATTCAAATATTTGCAAGACATTAATTGGATGAGAAAAGAGTATTTCTATTAAAATGTAATCAACAAAAGTGTATGAATGACAAACTTATGTGTCGGCATGTGCAAAACCGAGAAACTAAGTCCCTTCCAACTGGGCCTCCACCACTTCAATCCTCCACCAAAGGCAAGCTCATATAAGAGAGACAATGAGGTTCTCTGAAAAATAGGGAAGAGCTTCAGGGCTGAACAATGTGTTCATACTTAAAAGGATAAAGGGATGCAGACTCAATATGAAGTGAATAATTTCTCCAGAGTAACTTTGCTCTCAAAGTTGAATTATTTCTTCTCCTTCTCCACAACTTGAATATGGCCCATTTATATCCTTCAAATGGAACTGGAGGGTCGATTCAAAGTATTTCCAGTACATGGAAGGTCAAGGATCATGGATCTCGTGACGTGACATGGAAATCTGACACCATTTTTTATTTTTTGGCACAAAACTTGAAGTACGTGGGTTGTAATGGTGAAACCTACGTATATGCATGTTGTATAGCTATTAGGTCACGTTTATGTTGAAAATACAATTTTAGCTCTGGGAACTGCAAAAAGGGACTTCAACTCTGCATAGGGAAATGGAAAAGGCCTTCTGAGCAAGTTGCATGGGGTGAGGAAAATATTGCTATAACGAAAACATCTTAGGGTTCTCCTCACTACCTATGTTTACTTTTCACAACCTCGAGGGTTGAGTGTATTAGATGTTGATATCACCTTTTTATCACATATAGTTGTCAAGGGAAGCATGTCGTCCAAGTTCGTGGTCTACACAGGAAGCACCCGAAGTGCCCGAAGTTCCGAAGTGTTGAAGTCTCGAAGTGGCCGAAGTCCCGAAGACCCAAAGTGGATCTCGGTCATCCAAATCCAAGAGCCACATGCCATCGAATCCCTAGCTCCGGAGGATTTGCTTGGGGAAAGTAAAGTTTGAAGTTTGAAAAGTCTAAAGCCCGAATCGCAAAGTAGATCTCGATAATCGATTTGAAAAGAGAAGATCTAATCCATTGATCTAAAGAGGGAACATTTGAGTCACTGGTCGTAAATCCTCACCCAAGATCACAAGATCGATAGCCATAGTCCTTTGCGAGGACACGACGTGCTCAAGCGATAATTTTCTTGAGCAGTCCCGCAATTGAAAGAATGGTTTGGAAAAGGGACTATGTGGAAAAAGGTGTTGGGTTGCAGGATCAAAAGGGGTGTGAACCCAAACCACCTTTGAGCAGCCCCGCAATCACGTGTTTATATAGCATCCTATACAAGAGCAGTGTGTGGCCTCCCCCTAGGCATTAAGCTATGTTTCAATCCCGATGCAAGTATTTAATGAAAGTGAGAGATGTGGTTGAAACCCAATCTCACCACATAAATGGAAAGCTAGGCCGGATTGTCAGCAAGTCAGTTCTTCTACAGGTTCCTACTGAAACATGATTTCATCTAACAGAAGCTCGCGTCTAATAGAAGACTGCATGTGCAGTCTGCCAGAGAACATTCAGACGTAAAGCCTTGAATGCAAAGACTCAGGCACACCTCTACTAGCAGTGGCGAATTGTTCTGACTATATAGGATTCATTTTGATATTTTGTTATAGTCGATGGTTGAGCTAGGCTCCCGTATTGTAAATTTTTAATGAATCTTTAGTTCTTCTTGTTATGTATATGTATTTAAGACTTCTGTTTTAATCTAAGTCATCTTCTTTTCCATCTTGTTTACCTCTAATGCTAGAGTGTCCATGATTGAAATATTCACATGGATTTTTATGGACGTATTGTAATGTAGGTTCGATTGCAGTTATATTGTAACGTTCTTTATCCTTTTATGAAACTTTGAATCCAAGAGGATCTTGTTTTTTGAGTTGTTCCTCCTTAGGCTGTTGGAAGACCGGATGTCCATAGCAGACCTCTACATTCTTCTCTCTAGTTCTTCCTCCTACTTGCCCTTACTACAACTTACTGACTAGATTTAATCAAGACCTCATTTTCTTGTGCATGTTGGACTATTTTTCTAAGTTAGAATGATATTATCTTGAGTCTGCATCCATTCGACCCCCTTTAAAGTTATTCATTTTCACATATAAACTGATGGGTAATGGAATTACCTTCAACGCAATATGAAGGTGACTTCTAGTGCTAACATTTCTGGCACCATTGTCAGGGAATGAATTGAAGACCTTTCCTTGGGTAGAATGACAACGAACTTCTGATTTTGTAGGTGCATCAGATATCAAAACCTTTGAACATTTCACTTGCACATGGCGACTGCATTATGGCGAATCCACTGAGGCGACTCCACTGTTTCAGTGTGGCTTCTTCTAGCTACACCTGAAGCTCCCTCAGATAACACAACGATAAGATCTAGTATTCAATGATGAACAAAGACCAAACACACTCATTCGGTACATCATTCACCTGGCGACTCCATGGTTGAAGAATCGATCAGCGACTCCACTGGTTTAAAATGGAAAAAATCTTGGCTCAGAAGTTTTCTTTATGTAAATTTTCAAAGATAGTTAGTTACCCTAACTGTAGAGAGGAATAGGAATGTAGCCTTCCCAAGTTTCAAGGAAAGGAGGGGGAGGTACCAGCTGAACACTTGCTCCTTTTTTCATGATTTTATTCATCAGCTTCATATCGTGCATAAAGATGTTCAAATCAAGATTTTTCAGATATTCATTGAAAGGAGTTTCTCTTTATTGGTGTCGATCTCTTCCCATTGCAAGCACCAACTCTTTGCATAGTTTTCATGCAGATTTCAATTCATTTTGTAAATATTTTTTTCCAGCTGAGTGTCTTTATGAAAACTGTTGTGATGAGTTTTCCTTGTTTCATGAAGATTCTGCTAGCCATGAAAACCATATTTGTGATGAAGTTTTTACTATGGAGGAAAGCATTTTCTATGAAGGTCTAGAGTTGTTGGATGATATTCATTATGATGGTTGTAGTGCAAAAACATATGGCATCATTTCAGATGTATCTGTTCTTTTAGATGTTCATGAAGACCAACATGTCTCTTTTGAAAATTATGATGTCTATGAGAAAATGTTTTCTGCAGTAGATATTTCTCCTAGATATGGGACTGAGGCAGATGTTGTTTGTTGTTCTTATGAGGAAAATGCGGAGGATATCTCTATCCATGAATGAGATGTTTTGAGCAACCCTGCTTGCGAGGAATAATTTGTTGCAGATAATGACCGAGAGAAGCCCATCTTTGATGAATATCCCGGCGAAGGCAATGAAGAGAAGAGCTTTTTCATGGTTCCTATATATGATGATTATGAATCTAATCCTTGGGGGAGCCATGAAGAAGAAGAGGAGTAGCTAAAGGTGCATTTTATAGCCTGTAAGTGAGAAACCACCACCTGGGATCAGTCAGCCTACATCAACTTCTCATCCACCTATACTTACCAGAGATATTCAGCCATGTGTGAGAAGCTGTGGAGCAGATCGGGCTGTCTGTTACAAATTTTCTGGAGTTTTCCACTCGTTCTATGATCCTGTCAGTGAGTACATGCAGTTGCATTTCCTTCATGCCTTGGAGTTTCCTATCGTTATCTCAACTTCAGCCTTCAGAGGAAAGATGAAGAATGTAACTGTTCTATTGTCACAATTGCATCGTCTGTTATCAATCGCTGATAGAGTAAAATAAATTTCAGTCAGGAAGTTACTTGAATGGATATGGTGGAAATTTTCTTTCACCTAGCACCATGTAAAAATCAATTAGTATAGGACTGTATATAAATAATCTCTTATGGAGCCCATGTATGTTTGTTTTCATTTTTTTACTTATTGGCATGTATTCCTCAGCAGGGTGTTTTGAGCTTGACTCCATAGCCCAATGCAGAAGGTGACTAGAACTACTTTTTCTTGGAAGATCGCAGGTAGCATGCCATCCCCTATGGAGCCAAATGTTACCACATATGGTTGTCAAGGGTAGCAGGTCATCCAAGTCCATGGTTTGCACAAGAAGTGCCCAAAGTGCCCGAAGCATCGAAGTGCTCGAAGTCCCGAAGTGGCCAAAGTTAGAAGACCCGAAGTGGATCTCGGTCGTCCAAATCCAAGAGCTACGTGTCATCGGATCCCTAGCTCTGGAGGATTTGCTTGGGGAAAATAAAGTTTGAAGTTTGAAAAGTTTGAAGCCCGAATCGCGAAGCAGATCTCGGTCGTCGATTCGAAAAGAGAAGATCTGATCCATTGATCTAAAGAGGGAAGATTTGATTCATTGATCATAAAACCTTGCCCAAGGTCACAAGATCGACCACCATAGTCCATTGCAGGGACGCGACATGCTCGAGCGATAATTTTCTTGAGAAGTCCCACAATTGAAACCATGGTTTGGAAAAGGGAATACATGGAAAAAGGTGGTGGATTGCAGGCTCAAAAGCAGTGCGAACCCAAACCACCTTTGAGCGACCCCTCAATCATGAGTTTATATAGCTTCCTATACAAGAGTAGTGTGTGGCTGCCCCTTGGGAATTAAGTTGTGTTTCAATCTCGATGCAGGTAGCTAATGAAAGTGAAAGAGGTGGTTGAAACCTCGTCTCACAACATAAATGGAAAGTTGGGTCGGACTGTCAACAAGTCGGTTCTTCTGCAGGTTCCTACTAAAACACGATTGTGTCTGACAGAAGCTCGCGTCTAACAAAAGACTGCATGCACAGTCTTCCAGAGAACATGTATATGTAAAGCCTTGAATACAAATAATTGAGCATGCCTCTACAGGCAGTGGAGAATTTTTTTGAGTAAATAAGAGTCATTTTGATATTTTTTTATAGTTGATGGTTGAGCTAGGCTCCCATATTATAAATTTTTAGTGAAGCTCTGGTTCTTTTGGTTATGTATCTATATTTGAGACTTTTGGTTTAATATAAGTCGACTTCTTTTCCATCTTGTTTACCTCTAATGATGGAGTTTCCATGATTGAAATATTCACATGGATTGTTATGGTCGTATTGTAATGTAGGTTTGATTGCAGTTATGTTGTAACGTTCTTGATCCTTTTCTAAAACTTTGAATCCAAGAGGATCTTGTTTTCTGAGTTGTTCCTCCTTAGGCTGCTGGAAGACTGGATGTCCATAGTAGACCTCTACATTCTTCTCTCTATTTCTTCCTCCTACTCAGCCTTACTAAAAATTATTGATTGAAGTTAATCAAGACCTCACCTGCTTGTGCATGTTGGTCCAGTTTTTTGAGTTAGAATGATATTATCTTGAGTCTGCACCCATTCGACCCCCTTTAAATTTATTCATTGTGACATATAAACTGATGGGTATTGGGCTTACCTTCAACGCAATCTGAAGGTGAATTGTAGTGCTAACATTTCTAAATCCGTTGTCGAGGAACGAATTGAATAACTTTCCCTGGGTAGAACGACAACAAAATTTTGATTCTGAAGGTGCATCAGATATCAAAACCTTTGAAGATTGTGCTTGCACCTGACGACTCCACTGTTTCAGTGCGGCTGCTTCTAGCTACACCTAAATCTCCCTAGGAGAACACAATGATCATATATGGTATTTGATGGTGAACAAAGACCAGACACACTCATTCAGCACATCATTCACCTGGTGACTCCATGGTTGAAGAATCGATTGGCGACTCCAGTGGCTTAAAATGGACAAAATCTTGGCTCAGAGGTTTTCTTTCTATGATTTTTCAAAGATAGTTGGTTCCCCTAACCCACTACCTAGTAGAGAGGAATGGGAATGTAGCCTTCCCAAGTTTCAAGGAAAGTAGGTGGAGGTACCAGCTGAACACTTGCTACTTTTTCATGATTTTATTCATCAGCTTCATATCATGCATAAAGATGTTCAGATCAAGATTTTCAGATATTCATTGAAAGGAGCTTCTCTTGATTGGTGTCGATATATTCCTTTTGCAAGCATAAACTAATTATACAGTTTTCACGCATCTTTCAATTCCTTTTGTAAAGATTGTTTTCCAGCTGAGTTTCTTTACGAAAACTGTTGTGATGACTTTTCCTTGTTTCATGAAGATTCTGCTAGCCATGAAAACCATATTTGTGATGAAGTTTTTACTTTGGAGGAAATCATTTTCTATGAAGGTCTACAGGTGTTAGGTGATATTCATAATGATGGTTGTAGCACAGAAACATCCGACATCATTTCAGATGTATTTTTTCTTTTAGATGTTCATGAAGACCAACATGACTCTTTTGAAAATTCTGATGTCTATGAGCAAATTTTTTCTACAGTAGATATTTCTCCTAGATATGGGATTGAGGCAGTTGTTGTTTGTTGTTCTTATGAGGAAAATGTGGAGGATATCTTTGTATGTTTTGAGAAACCCTGCTTGCGAGGAAGAAGTTGTTGCAGATACTGACCGGTAGAATCCCATCTTTGATGAATATCCCAATGAAGGGGTTGAAGAGAAGAGCTTTTTCATGGTTCCTTTATATGATGATTATGAATTTGATCCTTGGGGGAGACATGAAGAAGAAGAGGAGCAGCCAGAGGTGCATATAATAGCCTGTCTAGAGCTTGTAAGTGAGTAGCCGCCACCTGGGATCAGTCATCCTGTCTCATCTTCTCATCCACCTATTCCTACCAAAGATATTCAACCATGTGTGAGACGTTGTGGAGCAGATTAGGCTGTATGTTACAAATTTTCTAGAGTTTTCCACTCGTTCTATGAGCCTGTCAACAAGTACATGGAGATGCATTTCCTTCATGCCTTAGAGCCACCTAGATTTATCTCAACTTCATCCTTTCGAGGAAATATGAAGGATGTAATTGTTTTGTTTTCACGATTGCATCGTCTTTTATCAGTCACTGAAAGAGTAAAAAAACTTCCAGTCAGGAAGTTACTTCAATGGCTATGGTAGAAATTTGTTTTCATCTAGCACCATGTAAAAATCAATTAGTCTAGGACTATATATAAATAAGCTCCTATGGATCCCATGTATGTTTGTTTTTAGTTTTTTACTTATCAGCCTGTATTCCTCAGCAAGGTGTTTTCAACTTGACTCCATAGCCCAATGCAGAAGGTGACTGGAACTACTTATTCTTGGCAGTTCGCAGGGAGAATGTCATCCCCTATGGAGCCAAATGTTATCACATATAGTTTTCCAGGGAAGCAGGTCGTCCAAGTCCATGCTCTGCACAAGAAGTGCCTGAAGTCCTGAAGCACCGAAGTGCTCGAAGTCCTGAAGTGGCCGAAGTCCCAAAGACCCGAAGTGGATCTTGGTCGTCCAAATCTAAGAGCCACGTGTCATCGAATCCCTAGCTCCAGAGGATTTTCTTAGGGTAGATAAATTTTGAAGTTTGAAAAGTTCGAATCCCGAATCATGAAGTAGATCTCAGTCGTCAATTTGAAAAGAGAAGATCTAATCCATTGATTTGAAGAGGACAGATTTGAGTCGTTGATCGTAAATCCTCCCCCAAGATCAAAAGATCAACGACCATAGTCCATTGCGGGGATGCGAGGTGCTTGGGCGATAATTTTCTTGAGCATTCCCACAATTGAAACCGTGGTTTGCTAAAGGGACTACGTGGAAAATGGTGGTGGATTGCGGGCTCAAAAGTCGTGTGAACCCAAACCACCTTTGAGAAACCCCACAATCACATGTTTATATAGCGTTCTATCTTAGAGAAGCGTTTGGTTTCCCCCTGGGAATTAAGCCTCTTTTCAATCTCGATGTAAGTATTTAATGAAAGTGAGAGAGGTGGTTGAAACCTCATATCACCACATAAATTGAAATCTAGGTCGGACTGTCAGCAAGTCGGTTATTCTGCAGGTTCCTATTGAAACATGATTGCATCTAATAGAAGCTCGCATCTGACAGAATACTGCATGCGCAGTCTGCGAGAGAACATGTAGATGTAAATCCTTGAATAGAAAGACTCGGGCACGCCTCTGCTGACAGTGGCAAATTTCACTGAGTATATAGGAGTCATTTTGATATTTTGTTATAGTTGATGGTTGAGCTAGGCTCCCGTATTGTAAATTTTTAATGAAGATCTGGTTCTTCTAGTTATGTATGTGTATTTGAGACTTCTGGTTTAATCTAAGTCAACTTATTTTCCATCTTGTTTACCTCTAATGTTGGAGTGTCCATTATTGACATGTTATGTATGTATTGTAGTGTAGGTTCGATTTCAGTTCCGTTGTAACATTCTTCAGTCTTTTCTGAAACTTTGAATCCAAGAGGATCTTGTTTTCTGAGTTGTTCCTCCTTAGGCTACTGGAATACTAGATGTCCATAGAAGACCTCTACATTCTTCTCTCTAGTTCTCCCTCCTACTCACCCTTATAACAACTTACTGACTGAAGTTAATCAATACCTCACCTTCTTGTGTATGCTGGTCCAGTTTTCTGAGTTAGAATGATATTATCCTGAGTCTGAACCCATTCAACCCCATTTAAATTTATTCATTGTGACATATAAACTGATGGGTACTGGGCTTACCTTCAACACAATCTGAAGGTGACGTCTAGTTCTAACACACCTAATATGGTATCCTTGACTTCTCTTGTTCTGTTGAATTCCTAAAAGGTTAAATTTATGAGTTCCTCCAAGTCCTCTGGATCCTCGGGGTCTTTATCAAATTCACTACAAGCCATGGGTACTCTCATGGGGGATGGATACAAACTATATTGAAGCAAGTGTTCATGCTTAGATAAAATTGTAAGTGGATATTTAGGCTTAACCTCAGTACTAAAAAACATCTTTTTGATTTTTTTGGATCCCAACTATTATTTCAAGAGTCTTACCAGAGAATGAGAAATCATGGCAGAATTGATTCTGAAATGTCGTACAGTATAATGTTTTTCTTCTTGTTTCCTCGTACACATACCATGCTTTGGGAATTTTTCCTAGAGAATGAAAGAAGTGATATATCCATAGATAGGACAAGATTTGTGAAAATGTCCACACTTGCAAACAATGCTCAATGTATGCAACTAGGTTAGCCTAACCATCATATATTTCCAAGGATAACAACTAACTCTTCGGCTTCCAATCTTGTCCCAGCTTCGGTATCTTTGTTGGTGGAAGAAACCAATGTTGTATAGCAATATTGACTTCATCCCAAGTGGAAAGATTTTCTTTGTGAGTATCCCACCACCTAGATGGAGAAGATTTCAAGGCTAGGTCAACGGATAAGAGTCTGTGTGTTTGTCGCAACCCCACCCTCCATATTAATGAGAAAAATATACAAATATGAGGTATCATCATATGTTGGGAATTCCTTGATATTTTTTCCAATCCACCTTACTGCTCAGATAGTTGCACAATGCCTTGAAAAGTTTGCATTCCTTCATTGTTTGGAGTTGTCCCAAGCAACTTCAAAGTCTTCATCCAGAGACTGAATGCTTCACCAACATATAGATCCATTTGTAGTGGGGTTAATATAATATACTTGATTCCCTGTATTCATAGTAGATATTTGATCCAGAACATCTTGTTTCATATTTCCTCCACTAGGTCAGTATACCATCAACCTTGATACAGATCTAAGGGTTGAGTTACTTTCATGCCATAAACTTCAAAGGTCATAATTTATTTCTTAATATCTATTATATCATATTTCTTGTAGGCCCAATCAATACCTAATAGAGATGGGTACGGATTGTTTCCCCCCGTTATTTTGTTGAATTCAAAGTCTGCCATTGATTTGACATGGGCTAAATCCACTTCAACATTTTGCAGCCTGCCTACCAGATAAATGCAGTATTGATTCTCCATCTGCAAGTGGATAGGAGAGTAAACTAGCTTTGGTTTCCCCATTGCTTCCCATGTCTTCTTTGGAAAGATATTGACATCATATCCCAATTCCAACATAACATCTTTGATCTCACATTTTTCTAGGTGAGCATTCAACCGAAATTCTCTCCCAATTCTCCTCTTCTTTCTTTGTATCCTACTTGTGTTCCTTGCTAGAAGGTTAGAAACAATGACTCTTTTGAGTTTCCTTCGGTTCCCAAGTCCCTTTTGAGTGTGTTCTAAAAATTCCTGGTAAGTTGTTCAACACCCAAAATGTCAACAAATAATTGTAACCACAGATCAACAGCCTTCTGTGACTTACCCAGGGGGCTCCATTTGTTGGTAAGGATTTGGCTTAGAATTTGGTTCCACAACTTCAGGCATTACAGGACTAGAAATTTGTCTAAACATCTCCACTGTATCTTTGAAAACTCCCTTCTGCCTTATAGGATCATACTTGGTATATTATGTACTTCCTTTTGTTGATTAGATGAGGAATTTAAATATCAACACCGGTCTTGGTTCCTCCTATAGTGAAAATGTTAATAATGGGCGCTTTTCCCTCAGCTATAGATTTAGGTTCAAAATTTATCAGATTGGACCCTCTTTGCCTTTCATGCTCTTCCCACTTGGCAATCATATCCATTCAATCTTATGTGGAGTGAGTATTATTTCTGTAGTGGGCACACCATGGTCTTGTTGGGAGTAGACAATCCCTTGCAATATTCCCTTGTTCATCACAATTGTAGCAACAGACTGGTCCTTTTCTGCTAATCTATCCACCTCTAAAATTTCCTCCACCTCGAAGACCTCCTCCGAACCCTTGAGGATTTTCATTAACTTTGAATGTAGAACGATCTAATCTGTCAGCTAGAGTATCCAAAGATCTGCATTAGTTGGTAGAATGAGTAGGCGACCCACAAAACTCACAATATATTGTATTCTACATAGGGGTGTACTTTTGAGAATGGGGCAGTTCCTCAGAGAGTTCTCGTGACTTCTATATATCTCACCATACTCAATGTTCTAGCCTCCTTGATGATTCGAGAAAGCATGGTATAAAACAGGGACATGAAATGGCATTGTAGCAAAGAATTGTGCAACTCCTCCTCCTACTAGTGGAGGTGCCATCGAGTGAGTTGGGGGTCTTGAACCCTTAATATTTGGAATTCATTTGTTGTATGGCCTTCGGTATAATAATCAGTGCACCATACCTGTAGTCCACCTACTTGAGGAAGGTTCAACTCTTGGATCTTATCAGTTAATGGGAATATTTGTCCATGCAGTTGTGTGATGTTATGATATTCAGGTGGTCTCATCACTCGCATGCTTCCGAGATATCCTTCCATAGCCTCAATATTCATGGCTTGTTCCAACGCTTCCCCCAAAGTAGCTATTGTTTGTTGAGTCAATGGGATTCGGGTTAATGATAACATCCCCTAAATAAACCATTCTCTCTAATGAGCCTAATGGATATGGTTTGTTAATTTCCATATCATGTCCTTAAATATTTAGTTATATTCCCTTGTGGACTCATCGTCTCTTTGTTTTATCTCCCGCAATTCAGAGATATCTTGTTTCTCTGAATGAGGTAATAAAAATTCCAATATAAACTTCTACTTCACTTGGGTTAAAGAGAAATGTTTCTCTTGATTATTCCCTAGCTCCATAGATTTCATGTACCATTTTAGAGCTCAACCCTAAAATTAGTCTAGAACTTGTTATCACCATGACGACTATGCTTCAAATCCGAGTTTAAATTTAGCAGGTGACTAAATTAGTGTAGAGACATGGCGTCATTTGGAGGCTCAGGTGTAGAGATTTCGGTTGAAGAAAGGGGCCCCAGATATGAAAAACCTGTTCCTAATGGTCCCTTTAAAATAGGATAACTATTATTATAAATTACTCCTTTTTTAACTTATCTCTATTTTTAGAATTATAGGGAAGTCTAAACGCTTTGAATTCCACAAGTAATTCCTCTCTATATATATTATCTTGAGGACATAGAAATCATGGAGAAAGGAGGAGCCTTCCCTCTATGTAGGAAGACTTTGTAAATTTTGGGGCTAGAATGAATACATAAATGCAAAGGCAGATTTTGGATTGTTTACGAAAAGATTCTAACTAGTGGTGATATGAGTCTTGTGTTCTTTCATAGTATGTGATTCTTGTTATCTTATATTTCATTTACGCTTTCATCCGTCTAAATTGGAGAAACAAAAACCCAGAATTCATCATTGTGATGCTCTTGTCTTAAGCGATTTAGACTATGTGTATTTCTTCTCAACCAATTCAGAATTTATTTTGATATGTTCTGATGCAGTTATATGTTTCTTTTCCTTCTGATGCCATGCAAATTTTCAGATATAAACTTAAACTCACTACCTCATTTAGAATTTTCCTCTTAATAGTTCTCATGTTTTGACAATGCATTGTTCATTCCAGACTCCATAGCCCAAATGTCATCTTCATTTATTCCAATCATTTTAATAAGAACCCCCCAAAACAAACCAAATCTAGCCACCGATTTATAAAGAAATAGAAAGTGACAAGAGAGATCCCTCTCTGAGTTGAGAAGGCCAGTGCCTTAGCTCTAAATCTAGTTGAAATAGTTAACTCTATCGTTTGTCTATTTAGTTGGACAAAATTTATAGAGTCCTAACATTTTGGCATCATTGTCAGGGATGAAATTGAAAATTTTTCCCTCAGAAGAACGACATGGTCGAGTTCTAAGGTCTGAGAGAAGAAGACACTTAGGAACATATTGGTTGTATTCCTTCTCTGGAGACTCCACACATCAAAAAATTAGTTTGAAGGCGATTCCACTAGTAGAAGAATCCATAGATTTAAATTTTCACTGGTGACTCCACTCTCAATGAAGAATCCAGCTTCCAAAATATCAATGGCGAATCCACTCTTAATGCAGAATCTGTATCCCAAGACGTTATTGGTGACTCCACTCAAATTTAGAATACAGAATGCAGTTCAGAGAATCCACTAAAAGACGATGCCCCTTGGCTGAGGTATGGGAAGGCGTTATGGAACAAAACAAATTCTCAAAATGGGATTTTTTTCAGATCATTTTGCTATTTGTTATAAGTTGTCTCTAGTCCTTTCTCGAAAATGCTAGACAAGTTATTCTTTACTTACTTCATGCAAACAATGACCATGACAATCCATAAATTATATATCCCCCTCTTACAATTACACGAACTTCCCCTTAGTTTATCATTGATTTTGATAAAAACAATTCATCTGGGCCATGTGATGACCATAACCAAGTTGACGAGTCTCATGAAAGCAGAGTTGATATTTCACCCCCTGCACTTGATCCAACAGCCTCCAAGACTCAACATAGATAAAAACCCTTAAATTTACCATGCATCCTGCATAAGTTTCCTCCAAAACACTATGATTACTTACCTATGTTTGATGGGGAACCCGATATACCATCTCAATTGAAAAACACATCCAAGGGTTTGAGAATTTTATAGATTTGTTTGAGATTGACCATGATGATGTTTGTATTAAGGCCTTCTCTCAATCCTTGAAAGGGGACACCAAAGACTGGTTTAAACATTTGCAGCCAGAGACAATTAGCTCATGGGAGGAATTGAAAGATATCTTTTTAAAGTTTTGAGGAAAAAATAAATCTTTGGACCTACAGCTTAGAGAGTTCTATGCTTTGGAAAAGAAAGACAACGAAACTATTTTCGTATTCAGTAGAAGGTTTTCCAGTACCTATCACAATTTTCCCAAAGAAATTCGACCCACTGAAGTTGTTGCCATACTCCATTATGCAACTACTCTCCATCCAGATTCATCTCTCC
The DNA here is from genome assembly GCA_009831015.1 of Picea engelmannii. Lineage (NCBI taxonomy): Eukaryota > Viridiplantae > Streptophyta > Pinopsida > Pinales > Pinaceae > Picea > Picea engelmannii. The sequence continues at coordinate 197,264 of ML781116.1, read as the reverse complement.
TTATTATGGAAAGAATATCCAAGTCCTTACAACAAATGTTCTATGATTCTTAGGACATTCAACACAACATCCAACCATGTGAACAGATTCAAAATGAGAGACTGAATGCTCAAGAACATGAAAATGCATATGAAAGGAAAGGGGTTGATTGGGATCCTAAACATAGAATCGACAACACCAAAGGTCCTCTTGCGGTTTCTTATGCCAATGATTCTACAAATAATTATATTCCACCTGTTGAAAGAGGGGGTGTTGATCCATCTCATCATAAGAAAAAGGATGATTGTTTTTTGTATTCGTTTATATATGGCCAAGAGAATGAGATTACAAATCTATTTGTTGAAGAATAGGTTGATGTTCCCAGTCTATTCTTGTTAGGTAAAATCGCATTGATAGTTGATTTGCCTATATATGACAAATATGAGGAGGATTGTGATGATGCAGACTTTCTTTTTCAGCAGTACAGTAAGATAAATCAACCAACATATCACAGTTACAAAGAGAAAAGTATTGGATCAGCTGAAGAAAATTCTCTACCCTTGTGCTTTGTTGCATTCAAATTATTGAAAGAGAATTCTCAAATCATTGTTGAAGCAAATGAATTTGTGTTGATGAAAAGTCACACCAAACCAACGAAACAGGTTGACAAGATATTGCAACACTTCAATGACCCTATTACTTATTATGAAGAAGATCTTGTAAATTCAAAGTGCAGTCATTGGTTGAAGACAAAGATAAAAATGGGCATGTCCAGCAATCCAAATAAATGGAGAAATGTACCTATGACGACACTGGAGAAAACGAAGAAGGTTTTGAGTCAGGTAACAGAACCTTGCCATTGTGTTTTCCCTCATTCGAACTATTGAAACAAAATGTTTGTAGCATTTCAAATTAGAAAGTATCCAAACATGACGTTGAAAGTGAAGAAAGTAGTGGACTAACAAATGAAAACTCTCTTCCCTTATGTTTTTCTTCTTTTGAATGGTTAAGAGAAAATCATGAGACTTCAAAAAAAACAAGGAGTTCTGACTATATTCAAAGTAGTACTGTTTTACATGAAAAGGTTGTTATCATTGAAGAATACCAACTACACTCACATGTATTAAACGATCATTACTTGGAAAGGTATTTCAGTTCAGAATTGCAATCTGCGCTTAACCATCAGATTAAAGAAGAAGTTGATCAAGAAATTATTGTTGAAGGTCATTTCCCTTCTCTTAGAACTAATGCATATGTTCAACAATATTCCCAACAAGAAAAGGTATTTCAAGGTTTCCTTTCTTCCCCTGAAAATGACGTAGTGATCCTATTTATGAACAGCCTAGACATGGATGAAGATTTTGAAACTTCGCATATGGAGATTCCGAGTAGCAAGGAAACACTTGTGGAGGAATTTTTCTCTTCTGTCTTGACTACTGAAAAGGAAACATTATTCCATATAATTCATTATCCCAAGACACATTATATGGGAAAGGTTTATAATCAGAATTTACCAATAATAGTATCACAACAAATCAATGCATGTATCAAATGTGAGTCTTTTCACATCAGATGATGTTCTCTAGCCATGGTTTCCTTATGACTCAAGAAATCCCTACTACCAGACTTCTCAACAACTCTATCAATTTTTCAATAGAAGTCAACAAGTTCAATCACCTGAAAACAGAAATACAATGAAAGGAGTGGAATGCAATGATTGTTTCATGCATATTTTAGAAGATCCATTTGCGATCATGTTGGAGGAAGTGAACAATCCAGGCCCTTCAAAATTTTTAAGAATTGAGCTTATGGATAAAATTTTAAATGAATCATCAGCAGAAGGGTTTTCAAACAAGCAAGTGCAAAAGAAACTAATGGTGGATAGAATGTTGTCATGGCTACATTGGGATTATGATTTCACTTGATTAACAATACTTTTTTCAACAGTTAGGGTAGGTAGGAGTGTGTGAATAAGCTTGTTGATCAAGAATTGTTTTAAACTTCCAGTAGTATGTATAGTTAGATCCTAGCAGTACTTTTTCAGTATCCAGTGGAAAGCATTTTTCAAAATCCGGTTTTAAGATTTGACTATTCATTCTCCAATCTGTAACAAGATGCCCACACACATTTGAAGGTATCCCAACGAAGAAGGCATCGAGTCTATAGTTATTTGCTAACTCACAGGGAGGATAGCATCCCCAATTGGAGCCTATGTTATCACCATGACGATTATGCTTCAAATCCGAGTTTAAATTTAGCAGGTGACTAAATCACTGTAGAGAAATGGTGTCATTTGGAGGCTCAAGTCATATATGGCGGCGATGTGGACAAATATAGCGGAATCATGAAGGAAGAAGTCCTACAGACCGTTGATCTTGAAGTATCCCAAATCAACGGTTGAGGCCCATGTCGGGTGGTGAACTAGCACGAAAGTTAATTATGCGAGGGCAGAATGGGGAAAACCATTGTGGTTTTAGTAGTGGACGTGTGGCACCCTTAGAAATGCATCGAGGAGAAAATAAGTTTTCCTGAAACCGTTTTCCCAACAACCCCGATGTCATGTGGTCTAATGTGTCAAATCAAAAACTCGTGGGGGGGGTGACGGCTAGTCAAATCACCTCACGTCGCTGGTTCGAGTACCTCCCGTCCGACATGTCAGGTGAACATCGTCGTATAACTAACTCAAAATTTCATCATCCGAAGTAGATTGATGAAGCGTGGAAAACCAATGTACCCTGTCAGTAATTCATGATTAGGATTCAAGGACTACCAGTCTTCAGATATGGGTAGCTTCATCCTACTCCGGGAAATCGTCATCCCATGCATAAGTGAGGTAATCTCAAGCTGGGTTGATTTCCTGAGTTTTGTAGAGTTAAGGGAGACAAAAACAACGGTCTATGCGAATATTGGGAGATATGGACAACATCAATCGAACAGTATCCAGTACAACAAGGTTTTCAACCAATGTGTCAAGCTTATCAATAAGTGAGAAAGAAAGGTGGGTTGCACAGATATTAGCAACTAAATTTCATACCGAACCCGTAACTGAATCAGATTCGGGGGTCAAATTAAACCCTATTATGAGGGATCTATTCATCAATGAACACATGGACAAAATCTACAAGCAGGCAGTGAAGAAGAAGTGGAACAAACGAAAAAGAACAAAAATAAGAGTTGAGACGATGGACATCATCGGAGAAAATCAACTCGCTTGGTTGAGCACTCTGAATCATAGATGATTTTAGGGGAAAAATTTCGCCCATGGGCGAAATTAAGGGGCCTCTAATTTTTTATTGGACGAATTTTTTGTATTAGAGTGATTTTTTTAAACTTATTTTATTAGCCCGTAATTTATTTTAAGGTAAAAATCGTGTACAAGGTTAGCCCATGTTT
>ML781116.1:159214-173352 GCA_009831015.1 Picea engelmannii | reverse complement strand
TTATCTCGAGTATATAGAAAGCATGGAGAAAGGAGGAGCCTACCCTCTGTGCAGGAAGACTTTGTAAATTTTGGGGCTAGAATGAATACATAAATGCAAAGGCAGATTTTGGACTGTTTACGAAAAGATTTTCACTGGTGGTGATATGAGTCTTGTGTTATTTCATAGTATGTGATTCATGTTATCTTATATTTCATTTACGCTTTCATCTGTCTAAATTGGAGAAACAAAAACCCAGAATTCATCATTGCGATGCTCTTGGCTTGAGTGATTTAGACTATGTGTATTTCTTCTCAACCAATTCATAATTTATTTTGATATGTCCTGATGCAATTATATGTTTCTTTTCCTTCTAATTCCATGTAAATTTTCAGATGTAAACTCAGACTCACTGCCTCATTTATCCTTTTCCTCTTAATAGTTCTCATGTTTTGACAATGCATTGTTCATTCTAGACTCCATAGCCCAAATGTCATCTTCATTTTCTCCAGTCATTTTAATACGAACCAAATCTAGCCACCGATTTACAAAGAAATAGAAAGTGACAAGAGAGAGCCCTCTCTGAGTTGAGCAGGCTAGTGCCTCAGCTCTAAATCTAGTTGAAATAGTTACCTCTGTCGTTTGTCTATTCAAATGGACAAAATTTACAGAGTGTTAACAGAACTCAACCAATTTTTTTGTGTCTAAAATTTCACGAGACCTCTAGATGGATTCACAAAGAAATCAATGTTGTTGAATGTCCTCATCCCCTTTACCCCAAAAATCTAGGTACCAAGTAAGAGACCACGCATGTTCATGCACCATCGATGGAATTGGATATACTATTAATATGAACCCTGAGGGTCCTATTTGTGATATAACTGAAAAACTCACCACACTGCTACTACTACTACTATTTGAACTTGTTGGACTAGAAGGGTTATAAATGACATAAAATATAGAAAGATTGATTATAGAGATTACAAAAATTTTCGATGGCATTGGGGGAATAGGTGACTCGAGGTCGGGGCCTTTACCTCCAAAGAAACGTTCTTTGATCTGGGGGGTTTTGTTTTCTTAAAATGTTCTTTCTACCTAATAATGCACTCCAACATTTTCTTGCGTTGTTAGTTTTGACTCTCCCGCAACTCCCTCTGAGGTCTCAACTAATTATGATTCTTTAGTAGTGGTGTCTATTATTACTTCTTCATATGTATCTCCTAAGGTTCCCTTATCATGTATGTCTCTTTCAAAATCATTACCTCCCTCACCAAACTTCTCCTTCAACCACCAATTGGCTAGCGTTTTGCGCCTATGTAAATCTCATAATTTCTCTAATTATTTTCTTCGACTACGGTCACAGTTGATCTCCTTTCGTGATTGATCAGGTCTCTTCATTACCTTTCTCATATATTTTTGCCACCCCTTTTCAGCAACCTCATCTCTCCTTAGATCTCATTCATTTCTTGTAGTCTTCTCTCATCATCCCCCCATCTCCAAAACCCCCTTCTTTATTGGTTGATGACCCTCTCGCTAACCGCCTTCCCCCTGAGCGCAGCGGTTTACACTGCCATCTCAATTGAAGGAACAAGTAGCATCCCTTATTCCAATATAAAAATATTGATCCAAAGAGGGATTTCCTGAAACAATATTCCTCTGGTTCCTTCTTAGAATACGACTTCTACTTTTGAGAAATATTGGTGGTTCTCTGCAGCAAAATCGATAATATTCTTCTAGGGTAATATGCACCTAGAATTCCAAAACATGAGAGATATGATGATATAATCAGTGAAGATGTGCTAAACCCCCAGTGTTCTAGTTATATATTCTCTTGACTCGATATTTATATTTTGACACTTCTTGTAGTTACTCTTTCCACTGAAATACCTCTTCAGAGAATCGAATCCAAAATATCTCGTACTTTCCAATCACATGTTCCCAATAGAAAACAATGCTCTTCACAACCCCAAATATTTTTTGTCATAACTCGACTTAGTTTTGTATAAACTCATTGCACCTTGTTTCCCACCAATTCTCAACATTTGATTTGAATATCGAATGAGGCATCCTCTAGAAACTAACTTTAAATTTGTGGGTCCATCTCAGCAATGGAACCATTTTTTGGCTCGAAATAGAGATCATGGTTTTTAGAGGTTACCAAGAAAGGAAACCATTGTAGTCTAGGAGTGATAGAATATTCAACCTTACACAAGGGAAGGAGGTTTCACCCAAAGCACGACCAAGAGGTGTGAGGTGAATTGAGTCAAAGAGAACGCATCATCGGGTTAACATTACCATGTTCAACTTCATACATCAATACTCAAAATGACATTCATAAATGGTAGTTAAATAATAAATATACATGACATAAGCAATTGCACAACATAGAAACCATAGATTCATACACATTATAGCAATATTTTAGGGCTTAAACAGTGCATTATATTATCAACACCTCAAAGTTGTCATACAATGAGTACATCTCTTGTGCAATCACTTATGTTGCTAAATCTATTCCCAGATACCCATTACAGACTCTAAGATTTTGCGCAATCATAGTAACATTCAAAACCATTTACAATACCTTCCCAAGACTAACTCAATAACAATAGTGATAATAATAACCCATAGTAACAATAACCCTTTTCCCATTAGAAAGCTTTGTTTTATAGTTTTCCCTCGGGCCCTTCTTGAATTCTTGATTTTGATGTATTTCCGACTTTGATTCTTGATTTCATTGTCTATCTTTGGATGTGCTCGAAACTATTGGATCTTTCCATTGCTCATACAAATGGCACATGATGCTTTCTATTTTTTTCACTGCTGGCACACTTTCAGTTAGCTTTCTGATCATCTAACTATTTTCTTCCACTTCAATTCTTTTGCTAAGTTGTTGTGCTTTCCAAAAAACTTCATCATTTCCACAAAAATGGACACTTCTCAAAACAGAGGGCCCAACACTATATGTACAAATAAGATAAAAGAAAAATACATTGTGTCCAATAATTATGTAGTGTACAAAATTTGGTTACATGGCCCATAATGATATGGTATAAAAGGATCCAATCTATCATCAATAGATGCTACAAAAGGAGATATTCTCGACTAGTCATCTCGTGGTGTGTGTGTGTGTCTCATGGACACCCACCTCAGTAGTCATACAAATGGATACGATACCCATACCACGTGGAACTATAGCCTCTGGGGAAGATCATCTACCCTCATAAAGGGCACACCCATTGTTAACCTCTCTAGGTTCCTCTACACCTCATGGAAGTTATGATATGTGTCTGCATCTCCCTCCTCCTTGCCTAATTACTTCTCTTCCCTAGACTTGTTTTGGTTTAAGGACATCCCTACCAATTGAACTAGTCCTACATATGTGGCATACATTTTGATTGTCAATATCACTACATATCCAAAAAACAATATTAAATCCACAAAAAACGTTATAGCTTAAAAAACCAAAAAACACATGTGCTCTTTATTATCTATGTTCCCCCATTGTATGTATGTATGTATGTATAATATTTGAATCCTTAAAGATCCCCTTCTCTATATCATCAGAGAGTGGTATTATTTTTGCGTCGGTGTTTAGTCCATGAAGAGGTTAAGAGGGTCTTGAATGATTTTGATGTTGTAGCATGTGGTGGTCATCTTTTTGGAATACCACGACCTAAAAACAATTTTGTGTACAATGATTTTGGGAATCATTTTTTAAATATTGCATCAATGAAATCAAGAAGTATCACCCTAATCAAGTTTTTACTCATAAAATGCGAGCTCATATTGCTCTGTTACACCCAGTGGTTATTGTTGGCCCCTTCACAAAGTAGGGGATATAATTTATGACATATAAGTCTTGCTTTGGCTAATGGTCACAACTATATCATTGTGGTTGTTGACCACTTCACCAAGAGGGTCTAGGATATGCATACTTCTTCCAAATATGGAACCACAATTGTTCTTTTCATATTCAACCACATTATCGCTAAGTCTGGTGTGCCCAAAATTATCTTTATTGATCATGGATCACATTTTCAAAATAAAATGATGATTGAGTTAGCAACCAAGTTGGGTTTTCAGCATGAAAACACATCTCCTTACTATCCTCGGCCTAATGATCAAGTTGAATCCATTAATCAAGTTTTTAAGACTATGATGCAATGGATGGTGGGAAAGCATAAGACACACTAGAACCTTATGCTTTTCTCAATATTATGGGCCTACAAAACCTCAATTAAAACTTCCACCGATATTACACCTTTCCAACTCATTCATGGAGTGGAGGCATTTTTTTCTAATTAAATGCAAAGTACCTTCGTTGAAGATATCCATACAACTCTTACCTAATACCTTTGCAAAGAAGGAATGTCTTCTTTATTTGTCCCATATTGATGCGAATATTCAAGAATTTGTGTTGGCTAATGAGATTCATAAGATGCATATCAAATCCTAGTATGGTAAAAATGTTTGTTCTCGTCTCTTCATTAAAGGAGGCATGGTTTTTTGGTTTTGACTAGGATCATGAGAAGTTAGGGGAAAGAAAGTTTGAACCACTTCGGTATGATCCTTACATTGTAAGCCATGTATTGGAAAAATGGGCCTATGTGTTAGTTGTCTATGAATGAAATCCTTTTTCTAATACTTGCAATGGAATTTATCTAAAAAGGTATTATGTGTAAGCAACAATGTTGCATCATACTTTGTAACATATTGTATTTTTAAATTTGTGTACTTTACAGCCTCTTTATTTTTTTCATTTGGTTGATTCAGGTTGTATATGTATCATGCTTGGTTCTCGATTTGCATATGTTGACATCTATCCCAATCTATGTAGGTTTTGTAAATGAAACTAGTCATAGAACCTTGAACATCACTTCCACTGCATGGGTGATTTTTCACCCACAAACCAATTGGTGATTTCAAGGGGAACATACCTCAATCCTATGACAAACAATATTTTGGAGTATAGTGTAGCCATGAAATTTCTTTCCTAAGTTATTTTTGTCAGCATCTGTAGGTTGGTTGTGTATTTGGATTCATATTTAGTGGTGTCATAGTTGAATAATGTATATCTTGTGATAAATCTTGAACTTCTTAGAAAACATTTGAGACTGAAACTTCTTGAGTGACAATTAGAGTTTGTTACTTATGATCATGTTTCTACAAGTTTAAACATGTTAGTTGATTCATTGGCTAAATATGTATCACATTGGAATTTTTAACATTAAAAAGAACATCAATACAATCATGCATTTACAATAATCATGGTATATAAATAATAATCATTTAACTCTTAACAACAACTAAGCTATATGTACAAATAATATAAAATCCCAACACATTGTGTCGAAAAAATATATAGTGTACAAAATCGGGTTACATGTCCCATAACGATACAATATAATAAGATTTAATTTGTCATCAATAGATGATACAAAAAGAGAGACTCTAAACTTGTTATCTCTAGGTGTGTGTGTGTTTGTGTCTCATGGCCACCCACATTAGTAGTTAGAAAAATGGATTTTTTACCCCTACCACGTGGCACTGTAACCTCTGGGGCACATCATCTATCCTCACCAAGGGAACATCCATTGTTAACCCCTCTATTTTCCTTTGCACCTCATGGAGGTTATGAGTTGTGTCTTCATCTACCTCATCCTTGTCTAATTGCTTCTCTTCCATAGACCTGTGGTGGTTTAGGGCCATCCCTACCAATTGAAATAGTCACACATCCATGGGACACATTTTGATTGTCAATATCACTACATATCCAAAAAAAACTAAATTAAATCCACAGAAAACGTTATAAATTAAAAACCAAAAAACACATGTTCTCTTTCTTACCTATGTCCCACCACTATATGTATGTATGTATAATATTTGAATCCTTAAAAAGTATCCTTCTCTATATCATCATAGAGTGGGATCGGTTTTGTGAACCCATTTTTAGTCCATGAAGAGGTTAAGAGGGTCTTGAATGATTTCCATGTTGTAGCCGTGTGGTGGTCATCTTTCTAGAATAGCCAAGACCTAGAAATTTTGCGTGTATAATTATTTTGGCCATCCATATTTAAATATTGCATAAATGAAATCTAGAAGTGTCACCCTTATCATTGTTTTACTCATAAAATTCATGCTCATATTGCTCCATTACCCCCAATGGTTATTGTTGGCCACTTAGCAAAGTAGGGGATATACTTTATGACATATAAGTATTTCTTTGTCCAATGGTCACAACTAAATCATTGTGGTTGTTGAACACTTCAAAAATGAGTCAAGGTTATGCCTACTTCTTCCAAAGATAGAACCATAATTATGCTTTTCATATTCAATCATATTATCGCTAAGTTTGGTGTGCCCAAAATTATTGTTATTGATCATGGATCGCATTTTCAAAATAAAATGATGATTGAGTTAGCGACCAAGTTGGGTTTTCGGCATGAAAACTCATCTCCTTACTATCCTTAGCCTGATGGTCAAGTTGAAGCTACTAATCAAGTTTTGAAGACTATGATGCAATGGATGGTGGGAAAGCCTAAGATGAACTAGAACCTAATTACTTTCTCAACATTATGGGCCTACCAAACCTCAATTAAAACCTCCACCAATTTTACACCTTTACAACTAGTTCATGGAGTGGAGGAAGTTCTTCTGATTGAATGCAAAATACCTTCGTTGAAGCTATCCATACAAATTTTACCTAATACCTTTGCAGAGAAATACTGTCTTCTTTATTTGGCCCATGTTGATGAGAATAGTTGAGAGTTTTTGTTGGCTAATGAGATTCATAAGAAGCATATCAAATCCTAGTATGGTATAAATGTTTGTCCTCGTCTCTTCGTTGAAAGAGGCCTAGTTTTGGTTTCTGACCAAGATCATGATAAATCAAGGGCAAGAAAGTTTGAACCACTTTGGCATGGTCCTTACATTGTAAGTTATGTATTGGAAAAAAAGGCATATGCTCTAGTTTACTATGAAGTAAATCCTTTGTTTAATACTTGCAATGGGATATATCTAAAAATATACTATGTGTAAGAAACAAAGTCGCATCATGCTTCATAACATATTGCATTTTTTAATTTGTGTACTTTAGACCCTTTTTATTTTTTTCATTTGGTTGGCTTTATTTGTATACTTCTCATTCTTGGTGCTTTATTTGAATATGTCGACATCTATCCCAATCTATGTTGGTCTTGCAGATGACACTAGTCATAGCACCTTGAACATGACTTCCATTGCAGGGATGATTTTTTCAACCACAAAAGAATTGATGATTTGAAGGGGAACATACCTCAATCCTATGACCAACAACATTGTATAATCTAGCCATCAAATTTATTTCCTAAGCTATTTATGTCATCATCTGTAGGTTAGTTGTGTATTTGGATTCATATTTAGTGGTGTGATAGTTGAATAATGTATATCTTCTAAGAAATCCAACTCTTCTTAGAAATCATTTGAGAGTGCAACTTCTTGAGTGATAGTTTGAGTTTGTTACTTATGATCATGTTCCTACAAGTTTAAACATGTTAGTTGATTCATTATCTAAATATGTATTGGATTAGCATTTGTTGCATTGAAAAGAACATCAATACAAGCACGCATTTAAAATAATCATGGTATATATATATATATAACAATAATTTAACTCATGAGAACAATTGAACTATATGTACGAATAAGATAAAAGGCCAATACATCATGTACAAAAAATATGCAGTGTACAAAATCAGGTTACATGGCCCATAATGATATAGTATAAAAATATCCAATCCATCATCAATAGATTCTACAAAAAGAGAGACTCTCGACTAGTCATTTCGAGGAGTTTTTGTGTCTCATGGAAACCCACCTTAGCAGTCGAACAAAGGGATGTGGTACCCCTACCATGTGGAACTATAACCTCTAAGGAATATCATCTACCCTCATCAAGGGAACACCCATTGTTAGTTCCCCTAGGTTCCTCTACACCTCATGCAAGTTATGAGATGTTTCTTCAACGACCTCCTCCTTGTCTAATTTCTTCTCTTCCCTAGACCTATAGTGTTTTAGGGCCATCCCTACCAGATGAATTGGTTCCACATCCGTGACATGCATTTTGATTTTCAATATCTCAACATATTCTAAAGACATATTAAATCCACAAAAGATGTTATAACTTAAAAAGCCAAAAAACACATGTGCTCTTTCTTACCTATGTCCCCCCACTATATGTATGTATGTATCTATGTATGTATGTATGCATGTATGCATGCATGTATGTATGTATGTATAATATTTGAATCCTTAAAAATGCCCTTATTTATATCATCAGAGAGTGGGATAGTTTTTTGTCAATGTTTAGTCTATGAATAGGTTAAGAGGGTCTTGAATGATTTCCATGTTGTAGCATGTGGTGGTCATCTTTATAGAATGGCCACGACCTTGAAATATTTCCATGTATGATGTGTTTTGGCCATCCATATTTAAATATTGAAATATTTCAATCCATAAGTGTCACCATTATCATGTTTTTACTCATAGAATGCATTCTTATATTTCTTCATTACACCCAATGGTTATTGTTTACCCCTTCGCAAAGTAGGGGATATACTTTATGACATATAAGTATTGATTTGGATAATAGTTACAACTATATCATTGTCGTTGTTGAGCACTTCAGCAAGTGGGTCAAGATTGTGCCTAATTCTTCCAAAGATAGAACCACAATTATGCTTTTCATATTCAACCATGTTATCGCTAACTTTGGTGTGCCCAAAATTATCATTATTGATCATCGCATTTTCAAAATAAAATGATGATTAGTGGCCAAGTTGGATTTTAGGCATAAAAACATGTCTCCTTACTATCCTCATCCTAATGGTCAAGTTGACGCCATTAATCGAGTTTTGAAGACTAGGATGCAATGGATGGTGGGAAAGCATAAAACCACTATAAATTTATTATTTTATCAACATTATGGGATTACTAAACCTCAGTTGAAACTACCACCTATTTTACATCTTTAAAAATTGTTCATGGAGTGGAGGCAGTTATGTTAATTGAATGCAAAATACCTTTGTTGAAGTTATCCATACAACTCTTACCTAATACCTTTGAAAAGAAGGAATGTCTTCTTTATTTGGCCCATATTGATGAGAATAGTTGATAATTTTTGTTGGATAATGAGATTCATAGGAAGCATATCAGATCATAGTGTGGTAAAAATGTTTGTCTTCGTCTCTTTATTGAAGGAGACGTGGTTTTGGTTTATGACCGAGATCATGAGAAGTTAGGGAAAAAAATAATTTGAACCACTTTGGCATGGTCCTTACATTGTAATACATGTATTGAAAAAGGGGGCCTATGTGTTATTTAACTATCAAGGAAATCCTTTGTCTAATACTTTAAATGGGATATATCTAAAAATATATTATGCATATGCAACAATGTCGCATCGTGCTTCGTAACATATAGTATTTTTAAATTTATGTACTTTATAGCATTTTTTTTTTTTCATTTGGTTAATTCAGTTTATATAATTATCATACTTGGTGCTTGAATTGGAGGTGTCAACATCTATCCCAATCTATGTAGGTTTTTCATATGACACTAGTCATAGCACCTTGAACATATCTTCCACTACATGGGTGAATTTTTCACCCACAAACCAATTGGTGAGTTCAAGGGGAACATACCTCAATCATATGACCGACAACATTGCAGAGTATATTGTAGCCATCAAATTTCTTTACTAAGTTATTTCTATAAGCATTTGTAGGTTAGTTGTGTATTTGGATTCATATATAGTGGTTTCATAGTTGAATAAAGTATATCTTGTGAGAAATATCCCTCTTCTTAGAAAGCATTTGAGAGTGCAACTTCTTGAGTGATAGTTTGAGTTTGTTACTTATGATCATGTTCCTAAAATTTTAACATGTTAGTTTATTCATTGGATAAATATGTATTGGATTGGAATTTTTTTCATTAAAAAGAACATCAATACATGCATGAATTTACAATAATCATGGTATATAAATAATAATCATTTAACTCATGAGAAAAAATGAACTATATGTACAAATAAGATAAAATGCCAATACATCATGTACAAAAACTATGCAATGTAAAAAATTAGGTTACATGGCCCATAATGATAGAGTATAAAGAGATTCAATCTATCATCAATAGATTCTACAAAAAGAGAGACTCTCGACTAGTCATCTCAAGGGGTGTGTGTGTGTGTGTGTGTGTGTGTGTGTGTGTGTGTGTGTCAAGGCCACCCACCTTTGTAGTCAGAAAAATGGATGCGGTACCCCTACCATGTGGAACTGTAACCTTTGGGGAACATCATCTACCCTCATCAAGGGCACACCCATTATTAACCCCTCTAGGTTCCTATTCACCTCATGGAGGTTATGAGTTGTGTCTTCATCTCCCTCCTCCTTTTCTAATTTCTTCTCTTCTCCCTAGGAATATGGTGGTTTAGGGCCATCCCTACCAGTTGAACTGGTCCCATATCCATGGCATACATTTTGATTGTCAATATCACTACATATAAAAAAAAACATTAAATTCACAGAAAACGTTATACCTTAAAAAACCAAAAAACACGTGTTATTTATTACCTATGTCCCCCCACTGTTCTTCAAGAGGGAGTAACAACTCAAGATCATGTTGGATTTCAATACCATCATAAGGGTAGTCATCTATGGTGACTATCTACTCATCCCACCAATCTAAGAGATCCTAACCAAAGGTGATCATGGGCAAGCCACCCCCTAGGAAATCCATGCAATCTATTTGTTTCCTCATCCTAGGGTCATATGGTCTAGTAAACAGAATCGATACATGTGTATGTATACTAGGGACTCGCTCTAGGAAGAAATATACAAGGATGGAACCATATCCAAATTGCTTTTTCCTACTAGTATTGCATTTAGTCAAATAATCTCTCATGTTGACTTACCAATCCAATGTAGCAATCATAATTATGGGTTGCAAGCACCCCAAGTGCATAGTGAATATGGGCCTGTAAGGATAAGTGGGGTGATGTGGATCCAACTACTTAAGTGATCATGAATAACATGGTATGCATGGGAAAATATTTGACATATTTAATTTGTACCTAGTTGTTGCTCTTTATCGACCCTGATCGACAGTGTGAAACAATATACTCATCCATAGTGCAAGTAGGACCACCTTTAAAGAATACCAACACAACATGTCAAGACAGTCCTGTAAGGAACTATATACCATCAAAATCTAAGTGACGTATCTCATGTCCCACTCAAAAACATCGTTGATGAGGATCCAAGAACCCTACGATCCTTTACAACATCATACTTTGTCTCCTCATGTTTTGGATCCGAAAGAACTTCAAAATCCAATAGTATCTCATTCCATCAAGGGTGATGATCCATATTCATAAATAGAATGGAATGAAATATAGAGTTATAACAAAAACAAAGAGATATAGTGAAAATTGACTTCTAATGATAAATGAACTTTGATGAATTGTAAATAAATGTAGAATGAAACAAACCCGCTCAATGGTGGTAGTTGATCTCTGAGAAGAGATGTGACAGGTATGGACATTCTCCAGAGCGCATTACAATGAGGTTGAAAAGAATTGTTATCATAAATAAGCAATGAGGGAACCCTAAACATCCAAAAACCTAACACTCAGAGATGAAACACCAAAAGGATTATGGGCCCCAATGAGGTTAGTTGGTACGCCAACTTCTTGGGGTTGTAACGTTTACATACAATCTCAATTAAACATGTGGGATAGCCCATTGGAATGGTCTATCTCAGAAGTACACATTCCATTCGACCCATAAATGACTTCAGCTATCATCTGGGTGTTTCCACACCAAGAAAATGTTGTTTAGGGTCTCAACATAGCCTCGAATGTTAAGGACTTGAAAAAGTGTAGAAAAACTGCTAAAATGGAAAACTCTTCTTAGAGATAGTGGAATAGGTGGGTGACTACTGATATCCACCTTGATCAATCCTCCCTCCTTAAGAAGCAATGGTCTCCATTACATTGAGTACCCCGATCGGATGGGGAAAATTTTGTTGAGCGTGGCCCCAAGTGAGCCACTTGTCTTTGTGTAGGAGCTACCTTGTTTTAACAACATGATAAATCCAAATCCTTTAAAGGTGAGTGCCCTTCACTTGTTTGTCCATAGTATAATCAATGGTTTCTTGTTCCATACAGTTAAGGTTGAGCTATGTTTGTGTCAACTTCTTTGCAATCTCTCTATGTGCAATAATGGTGGAAAGTATGACTGAAGGAGGTCCACATTGAAAACTCGGTGCAACCCAAGGGGGAATACTTAGCTCAAAATCATTGTCACCCACATCCTTAGTGATGGTGTAAGGAACATAGAAAAGTGGATGAAGGATTTGATGGTGTCCTATAAGGCGCTCCTTCTGCAAATGAAACCAAACCTTGTCTCCCACCTGAAATTTATGTGGCACCCGATGTTGATCATAGCACTACTTGTACTTAGAAATGGGTTTCTGCAAAATATCATGGACCTATTGGAAGACGTGATAGATTCTTTCAATAAACTTGGTGGCTTTATCAACCTCAAACTGAATAGGGGAATATTATTCCAGTGTGATCACAAGGGTAGTGCAACATCGATGGGACCCAATGGTTGAAATCCCAGTCCCACCTAAAAGGGGATGTGGTTAGTCGAGCTATAGAGAGATTTGTTGTAGTTTTTTTGAACATAGGGGAGACTCTCCTCTGATGTGTGTGTATGCTTGGATGTGTGCATGCGTAAGATATGCACAATCATCCAATTGACTAACTATATCTGGCCATCAGTTTGGGGGTTGAAGGCAGTGGATTTGGTGAGCTTGGTGTCCAACAGTGACCAGAGGCTCTACCAAAATGTGATTAGGAACTTGTTGTCCCAATATGATATGATGGTATGTGGTATCCCAAAATGTACCCATACCCATTCGAAGAAGATATTGGTAGTGGCCTCCACTGTCATACTCTTCTTCCAGGTTGTCAGAATGACCATCTTAGAAAATCGATCAACCACCACAAAAACATAGTCATTTCCCTGCCTGGTTGAAGGAAGGAAATACATGTATTCCATCAATATGGACTCTCAGGGCCTGTCGGGAGTACACAGAGGGGTGTATAGGCCTTGCTTCTTAATGGTTGGTTTGGAAATGACACAGGAAGTGCAATACCGTATGTACTTGTTGACTTCATGTAAAAGTTTCAACCAATAGAAATACTTTTGCAGCATTGCCACTATTGTTTCCACATCAAAGTGTCATTTCATCTGACTGTAGTGAGATTCCCAAAACGAATTCATCCTCTCACTTGAAGGAACACAAAGATGGACCAGATTGTTAGAAAAATAGGACCGTGGAGCAATAAAATAAAACAAATGAAGAAACAAAACACATAAGACATACAATACAAGAGAGACACAGATTTACGTGGTTCACCCAGTGTGGGCTACGTCCACCAGAGAAATTGCCAGGTCCTTCCTTTATTATTATCCAGCAAATGAAGGGATATAACCTACAGAAAAACTTGTTGTAACTTCCTCTTCTTTCTCTCACAGTCTCCTCTCTCAGAATACAATATTCACCATCATCCCTAGCCACAATACATTTCCCTCATAAAAGAGGGTTGCCTTCTAGGGCAAAAAACCCTAACATAATCTCTACCATTAGATCTGCGACCTTATAATGAACGGTCCAGATTTACAATGAAATTACAATATACTTTTACAAGGAAATTTTTTCTTCGTGGGCTTCACCCCCGAACCCCTGCTGGGGGCCCGCTTTCCCCTAGACCCCCCAGTCGGGCGGATAGCCCCCCCGGACCCCGCAGAGGGGGTACCCCCCCTTTGTACTACCCCGCGTGGAAGAGTGTACATACTTCTGGGGTGTAAATACTTCATGGGGTATAAACATGACTGAAAGCAAGGACCTTTGAATCAGGAAGATAATTAGACTCCACAACCAACAATCTCCCACTTGGAGACTGATCTCAACAACTCCCCCGCTGCTATATATGTTGGACTCTGAACCTTCTTGGACCTAGCAAATTTCTCATTTTCATCTTCATTCTTGAAGACCAACTGAAACTGAGCAGGAACTCAGTTTCTCCCTGGTTACTCCCTTTGTTAACA
>ML781116.1:146196-156445 GCA_009831015.1 Picea engelmannii | reverse complement strand
ATCTACAACAGACCCACCTTCTGACATCTTCATATTAAATAATCTCTTCATTAGAAATACCTTATTCGACGTCGAGGGTTTTTCATACAATTTGGCCAACGCATCCATCAAACCCTTCGTTGTCTTTTCTTTCAAAATATTGAGAGCCACCGACACTGCCAGGCTCAGCTGTATCATTCCTAGAACCTTTCTTTCAAGAATCTCCCATTCTTCGTCCTTCATGGCCACCGTATTCTTTGCTACTCCACTCAATGGTAGGAATAGATCCTTATGATATAAATAGTCTTCCATCTGCATCTTCCATAATTGGTAGTTTTGGCCATTAAATTTCTCGACCCTAAACTTTCCATCTTCCGACATTGCTCCCACTCGAACCAGGAACCCTCTTTTCCTGCGAGTTACCTTACGCTCTGATACCAGTTGTTAGAAAAACAGGACCGTGGAGCAATAAAATAAAACAAATGCAGAAACAAAACACAGAAGACACACAATACAAGAGAGACACAGATTTACGTGGTTTTCCCAGTGTGGGCTACGTCCACCAGAGAAATTGCCAGGTCCTTCCTTTATTATTATCCAGCAAATGAAGGGATACAACCTACAGAAAAACTCGTTGTAACTTCCTCTTCTTTATCTCATAGTCTCCTCTCTCAAAATACAATATTCACCATCATCCCTAGCCGCAATACACTTCCCTCATAAAAGAGGGTTGCCTTCTAGGGAAAAAAACCCTAACATAATCTCTACCGTTTGATCTGCGACCTTATAATGAACGATCCATATTTACAATGAAATTACAATATACTTTTACAAGGAAATTTTTTCTTTGGGGGCTTCGCCCCCGAACCCCGCAGAGGGGGTACCCCCCCTCTGCACTCCCCCGCGTGGAAGAGTGTACATACTTCTGGGGTGTAAATACTTCATGGGGTATAAACACGACTGAAATCAAGGACCTCTGAATCAGGAAGATAATCAGGCTCCACAACCAACATAGATGGCATAATAGTCCATCCTAAATATGAAATTCAGTGATGGGAATGCTTGAACCTAGCATTTGGTATGTGGTAGTGAGGTCATGATCACTCTGGTAGAGTTAGGGGCACCCAGACGCCTAATTTCCACAGGAGTGGAGAACTGTGGTTAATGTTGTAGCTGGAGGTCAATTGAGGAAATCAATGATGTGATTGGTTCTCCCTGTCTTATATTTGATATTGAGATGAAATTGTTGCAAGTAGGTGGACCACTTTTGATGGCAGTATTTCTACAATTTGCCTTGTGTATATATGAACTGCATAGGCTTGTGATCAATGTGGATGATTGTCTCCTTCAAGAGAATGTAATGCTTCCATTAGCAGTAGGCTTGTAAAATGGAATACATTTATTTTTCATGAGTGGGTTACTTATGGATGACATCTGATAGTGTCTCACTATGATAGGCCACTAGATGACCATGTTGAGTGAGAATTGTTCCCACGGAATAATCTAAGGCATCTCTCTCAATCTCAAAAGGTTGTTGTAGATCAGGTAATGATAGCATCGGAGTTGAGCAGAAGTGATTTCTCAAATCATTGAATGCTCTCTATTGCGACTGTGCCCACATGAACTTTTCTTTTCTATCACCCTTGGTCACTTGGATGAGGTCCCATGCGATATGGGAGAATCCCAGCACAAACTTATGATAGAAATTGGCAAGTCCCAAGAAACTCTGAGGATCGGTTAGTGTGGTCGGGGCTAGCCAGTCACGGATGACTTGGATCTTGGCTAAATCCACATGCACACCATGATACTCAACAATGTATCCTAGGCATTGGACCCTGTTCATGTCGAAGGAGAATTTTTCCAACTTAGCATATAGATTGTGTTGCTACAAAGTGTGAAGGACTTGTTGAATATGTTGCAAGTGTTCTGCCCAACTCTTGTTGAAGATGAGGATATCATCCAGATATACCACCAAAAACGAATTGGTGAAAGGCCACAATATATCATCCATCAACCTCATGAAAGTGGTTGCGGAATTCATTAAACTAAAGGGCATGACTAGCCATTCAAAAAGACATTGTTTGTACTTGAAAGTAGTCCTCCATACATCAGTCTATTCTATTGGAACCTAGTGGTAGCCAGACCTCAGGTCAATCTTACTGAAGTACTTGGCTCCCTTGAGCTAGTCAAGAAGGTCATGAATTTGGGGAATTGGGCACTGGTTCCTGACTCTGATTTTGTTTAGGGCCCTATAATCAATCCATAGTGCTAGGTCTCATCTTTCTTCTGCCTAAGTACAATTGATCTTCCACAGGGTAAGGATATTGGTCGGATGTGCCCCTTTTCGAGTAACTCTTGGATATAACACTTCATTTCCTAATTTTCCATAAGAGAGTGGTGATATAATGGACCATTGGGTAGAGGTGCATCAAGGGTCAAATCGATTCAATGCTTGACCTAACAATGCAGAGGCACCCCAGTGGGTGAGGAGAATCTGTCTTTGTATTCCTCCACGACCTTGTCCACCTACTTTTGTTGCATGGATATCAAGCCCTCTAAGAAGGAAATGGACATGGATTCTACCTTCTGTTCACTTTGAGAGAGAATGATAAAGAAGAAGAAATTTCAAGTCTGGGAGATGACCTTCCTACATTGCTTAGTGGAGATCAAATAAATGGTGGTAGGCGGGGATACCTTTGGTATCCTATACAATTGTATGCCCCAAGTAATAATAACATTATGAGGTATAGATTCATATACAACATGACGTTTCCATAGGTAAGGTTGGCCTAATAGAACATCACAAACTTCAAGGGGGGAAATATCACACTATACCTCATCCTTGAAGGGCTTGATGTCATATGGCAGGTGACATTATTGGTTGACACAGATATCTCTCCATTGGTGGAGCCACCTAATGGCATAAGGTTGTAGATGTGGTGTTGTTAGTAGGTCCAACTATTTGGTGACCTCTGTTGAGATGAGTCTTTTCTTACTTATACTATAAAAAATGAAGTGCAATAGAGCACCCTTCACCCACATTTGTGAGTGGAAAATGCTCTCAGCTTCCTCTAGTTATTCAGATTCACTTGGCTAGACCTTGGTGGTAGAGATGGTGGCATTGGGTTCCACATCAATGATTTGATTCCCCTTTTCTAGTTTGTATTATGAGTCCAAACTCGCATATGAATATGAGGCTTTGAGCATGACCGATAATGAATTCTTTGAGCAACATTCATTGATGTTATTCCAGGGGATTTTATGGAATTCACACCACTTTCTAGTGTCTTTCTTCATCTTCCCATTACCCTTATTTATTTGTGGCTTATATTGGTTGTCCTTCAGTGGTCCATCCTTTCCTTTGATTTGTGTGTTGGGGATACCTTTTCCTTACTTCTATTATGAGGAATTCACAGATACAAACTCTTGCTTCTTCTATTTAGTTTTATGCTCGATTTTGATGTCATATCAATAAGCCACATCCGGTAATGAGATGTCCAAAAACTCTATCTGTATGGATGTATCAATGCAGATTGTCATGGTACTTAAGCACTAGGTGTCATTCATATTATTTGATACCCATCTTGGTATGCAATGTATGGAACCCCAAGTGGATACGATAGGGTAATATTGAGTCATTCCTTAATCCGTTGAGATAAATCTTTATGCACATATGTTTTTTAGTATATATTTAAAGTGTTTCTCAAGGGAGAAGTGGAGAAGCTATGTGGGAGCAACAAGACCCAACCATACATAGTATCCTTCCATTGGGAACATTCATCTTATACTATATGACATGAAATATTAATGGTGTGTAGATACGAAAGAACTGAAAGAAAACATATAGAATCCACCAAGTAAAGAGAGATCTAATCACTGGGTCTCATTTATTTACCTATATAAAAAGGAAAGAGTACTAGGCATTATAAAAATATAATCTCATAGCTCAATTGTAGAATAATGAAGCCATAAAAAATTAAATAAACAATATATCATGTATATCATAAAGTCCTTTCATCGAAAAAATTATTGTCTAAATCCTTAGTGAAATAATATAAAATGATTCCTCGATACTTCTAATTCTAATGAACATAGATACAAGATGGTATCAAGGGAAGATCCAAAATCTATTACAATTCTTCATTTTCCATTCCAATAGAAATAGCCAAGACCTTCAAAAATACATTCCAAGAAGAGGAACGAGATACATGAAAAGGGTCACAAAAACTAGAGATAGACATATAAAAGAAGGGTAAATCATTTTTTTATATAATTTTTAGTAAATGAATTATCTATTCCTAGTCTCAATGATTACTATGATCTCTCTGATATTCTAAAAAAATGTGCTTTGCATATGCCATTTTCTTCCTTTTAAGGATTTAGATCATGTTTTTCATGTGCAACATTTACTAGTTGTTCTCATGTTATTCTTGTCGTATCCACTTTCTATTTCAATGTTGTGTACTATATCCTTACCAAGGATGGTATTGATTTTTCCACAATTATCTTTATCATTTGATCCAAATAACCATTCAAATCTTCCACCATCTTAGAAAGAGTCCTTAACTATCTTACTTTTGAAAATAATTTTGTAGGTATTAAACTTTTGACATATTTTTTGGGCCCTTTCCATGCATTTTTTGTGATGGATTTGGTATGGACCATTTAGAAGTTAAACCAACCAAATTTTTAGAGATAATAACAATATTTCCAGTGGTTCAAAGAACAATCAAGTTTATATTCATATCTGAAAATTATGGCCCTTATAAGTTGGCATTCCAACTTCACTCCACCTCTTGTTTCCTCCATCTCATTTTCTTTTGTGTTTAACTTTCTTAAAAAATTTGACCTCGTGGATCATCTTCATGTAAGTTAGTGTTTGAATTGTTATGATCTAAGTGGAATCTCGACCAACTATGATGATATTTGGTTTCGTCAACAACATGTCATCCACTCATTTCCCCATCGACACACATTTAAACCAACAAAAATGTCATATGTATGGACATGACTCATCTGAGAGATAAATGAGTCTATCGTAGTGCTCAAGTAATGTTGCCAATGGATGGAATGCCTACCATCAATATCCTTTGATCCTACAATAGGTGCATTGCAAGGGTGTCGTAAAAAATTAAAATGTAATCCTTCACATGGTCCACTAACCTTTAAAATCATATAACATACAATATTATCCCTAAAGATGATTCTATGCATATATTTCACATGAAAGTATAGCATCGAGAAACAACATCTCTCACGAAGAAAGTAAACTTTATATTGTAATTTAGTTTCCAATAATAACAATGTTCCAACATTTTAATTCTTCATCTCACAAAATCTAGGAACCTCCTCTCCTACACTGTATTCTCCTGCATTGCATTCTATGCCATATATAAACCCCTTATGATAGTGAAATGGAAAATAACACACACACACACACACAACAATAACAACAACTTTGTTTTAGTAGTTCACGACTTATATAATAAACAAAATGGGGTTGTATAACCAACTCATGTCATGTGTGCCTCTTGCCACTTTCATACACCAAATCTCATTTAAAATCACTATCACAATAGATGATAGAGAATCTTTGGAATTTACCACATGTAATGGGGCCTTCACACCACAAAATCAATAAAAGATGGTGAGTTCATTCTAAATCACCAATGAAGGGTGAGATGTCTAGAGTGAAAATAAGAAAAACTTCTTTTGTTGTATTTTTCATATCTCAAAATGGTTGTGAGATAACTATGCACAACATTGAGAATATATATATATATATATATATATATATATATATATATATATATATATATATATATATATATAACATCAATGTTGTAAAGAGTTACTTTGAGTAGTTGTGAGGAAAAGTTGTTATCCTCCCTACCCAAGTTCAAATCCCACTTTGGCACATGTTTATTCTTAGTAAGCTTATTGTTAATGAGCTATATATGATCTACTTATGAGTTGTTGATCTAACCTAATACCCTAAAAAACTTAGAATTTACCGTAAGTATATGATTTATTTATCTAGACATTTCCCATTTCATTATCTCTCTCTCTCTCTATATATATATAACATATAATGTGCCCATTAATTATTATTTATATTTTCATATAAAAAATAAAATCAACCATAATAATTAAGTTTCATACACAAAATAATATCATATATTATAATGAAAATGGACCAAAGGGCTTATCATAAAATCAAGACCACTGTAAATGACAAAATGTACTCCACTCTACCCATTTATTAGATTCACAATGGAAGTATATTTCATCATAAATAAGTATTAACCTTTCTTAAGTACCACATCCACAAAAACATGTTCTGACACATTTAGATTAAAATCAATGACAATGGGCATTTATTGAAAATTGTGCTCTACTATCTAAAATATCATGTATCAGAAACTCCTGAAGCTTAGACATGGCTTGCCCTTTTTGGTCGTTTCGTTGAATAATTGATTTTGAAGATAATGTGAGTGCTCTTGTCAAATAGCATGCATCGATTTTATGAAAGGGCGGCTTTCTGGAATGTGGTGCAGTAACTAAAGTTACACAATGGTTTTATTTGTTCTCTTCATGTTGGGATTTGAATTATGTTTTAACAAGTGTGATATGGGTTGATAACTAGAAGTGAATTGATCATTAATTTTAATTATTCATTGATAGATCAAGGTTACTTTCCAACTATCTTCTGTTCACTAGGTTAATACTCAATGTGTGCACACTATTAATGCTCAGACATTCCCACGTATCCCCCTACCATCATCACTTAAACTTGTCAAGTCTGGGAGCACCCTTTTTTATACACTCAACTCGTGTTCACCTTTCACTCACACAGTCCCACGTATCCCTCTACCCTCATCACTTAACTTGTCAAGTCTAGGAGAACCCTTTTTGATACACTCAACTCATGTGTTCACCTTTCACTCACACATTCCCACGTATTCCTCTACCCTCATCACTTAACTTGTCTAGTCACCCTTTTTCATACACTCAACTCATGTGTTCACCTTTCACTCATAAATAACATAATGAAATCAAATCACCTAGTCATCATGTGTTTTTATCCATGGTCTAATGGATTCGTCCTATTACTGACATATTTATTACAAGATCAAGAATGATATTAATTAACATCACCACACAAACTCATCCTATCACCCCTTTAGCAACTAGAACACGTCCTTTCCATATTAAATAGAAGATGTCCATTAACAATCATAACATGTCCTTGGCTATTAAATAGAAGATAAATGTGACACAAATGCATTGCCTATTTAATCGATAATTAAACATACTACTACCTCATATAGTAGTGCAGTTCAAGGAAATCCATTTAAACCTAAATAAACTCACCTTTTTACATCACAATTCAACTTTGAATGCTAAATTATGCTTATTCATGCCCTATTTGATGTGAATTTATGTGGTCGTTCATGTGTTTCACCGGCCAATGAATTTTGCAATCGTATTATTCAATAATGGGGATTATAGCTCTTCAAGTAATGGTCATAAAAAAATTCAAGACCTATCTAGGTTAATTTCATCTACAACATATTTAAATTTAGGTTTCTAGTCTAATAAAATTTTCATCTATGTAAGTATTTAGGTTAATTTTCAAATTTTGTTTCTCTATCTAACTAAAATATTTTTAAATCTATGTATTTAGCCTAATTTGTCTATGTAAATTCAAATTAAAATATCTTTAAATCTAGATATCTAGTTTAATAACATTTTTATTTATCTAAACATCTAGTTTATTTTTCAAAACTTTTCTATGTCAATTTCAACTAGAACATCTCTAAATCTAAGTATTTAGCCTAATCTTTCTATGTCAATTCCAACTAGAATATCTTTAAATCCAGGCATCTAGCTTGATAACATTTTCATCTATCTAAACATCTAGCCTAATTTTCAAAACTTTTCTATGTCAATTCCAACTAAAAAATCTCTCAATCCAAACATTTAGCCTAATAACATTTTCATCTACATTTGATTCATTTGATTTGATAGAATCGTGATAAAAAACTTAATAACAATTTCATCTAAACATTTGATTTGATAAAGTCCTGATAAAAAACTTGACCTCAACTTAAGACTACAAAATACAACATAGCTTGACCTCAACCATTCAATGGGATTCCTAAAACCAAGGATATTTTACTTGATATGGATTCGACACTAATCAATAAATTATTGTAGGTTTTATTTGGCACATCATGAGATGTTACATCAAGTGAGAAGTTGAGATAATAAACATTACAAGTAAATAAGCACTATGACTTTTACTTGAGATAACCATCATACTTTTCATTAGCAAGAATGCATTACATAAATATGAACATTACAATATTATAAATTATTCTTCTTATTAGTCCCTGTCGTAGGCATATAGGGACTATAGCGATCGATAAATCGTTGACCTGGTATTAGATTGTGCATTGACCAAAAATATTTCCATATTGTCTATTGTTGGAACAAGGGAAGTGAAAACATCGATTTTTATATAATAAAAAGTATCATGTTTTTCAAGATTTGATTGGACAATGGATTGGAGGTCTTATTGTCGCCTTCGCTATTCCCAATGTTAAATATCTTGGCATATCCAAAGTATTTAGTAGTATATGGTCTTTTTGAATCATATATTTTATTATGCATTGGTCGAAGGTGGATTAATGCTAGCATTAGTTCGAATGTTTCCCTTAGCATTTTTTGTTGGGTAGATTACATTCTCTACCATATTACTATGTGTGATCTTTTATTTATTGTTGCGTTCTTCGAGAGAATAGGCCTGCCACGCTGCATATTTTCTTAAATTCTTGCACAGGCCTACGCCATTTGACAGTCCTGACAGTCTTAACTGTTTACCTAATAGCTCTGGTAGTCTTAAATGATTATTGTACAGATGTGTTGCAATACAGTTTCGTTCATGGTCGGCATCACCGCTGGAGTGCTCGATCCTTGTTTATTGCTTCGTTCCATGATTATGGTTCTTGTTTGATTTAACTTTGCAAAGTTGAGGTCCTGCACTTGCAGTTTGAGCTCTTCGTGGTTGTTCACTGGTTTGTTGTTCTTCAACTTTGCAAGTTGTTGGACCTATTGTTGCAGTATGCAGTTTTTCTGGGCTGACCTCTTGTTATCCTTTCTTGACTGGTAAGTTTCCCTGTTCTTGTTGTTTTTCAATGGTGGGAGTCCCTGCCTCCAAATTCTGTTGTAGACCATCTTTGTCTGTGCTCTTAGTTTCTGTTCCTGGAAACCATGCGTCTCGCAATGCAGAGGGATTTACGAAAAGTAGTTGGGAGCCATCAGAAGAGGGAACCATCAGGCGGGGTGTAGTTGTAGGGGATGCTTTTATTCTGTGGGTCGGATAACTATGTTTACCTATTCTCTTTCTGCTCAGTAAAGTTATTGTTTTATTTATTTGTTTGTTTTCTTCTCATCTGCTATGGGGACTAGGCGGGATTCGAGTTGAGAAGAAGAAGGTTGAAAGATACATACAGGGATTGGTACCCTATTTTGCTTTTCTTTTTTATTTTTCTATCTTCTTTTTTTCCCCTGATTTTCTCTGTTTTCATAGAAATTGAAAGTATGTAGAAAACATCTTAAAAATGACAGGGAAGAGATGAAAGAAGTGATAGATGTTGAGTCGTATGAAATAGATACACAATCCATTATACATGACAACATTGACGTGGTTTTGCATAGCAATGGGAATTTTAGATTGGACGCATTCTCCTATACTGTTGGGGATTTCCTTTTCGATACATTCTAGGTTCTATTGCATTTTCGCTATTCATCGACCGAGTTTCGCAATGGATTGATAGATTATTTCTTGACCTGTTTTAAAAATGGCAATGTTGAGGCTTTGCAGTCCTATGAATACGAACTGGAATCTGATTTTCTTCGACAGTTGCATGGAATACGTATGCGACGTTTTGGAAACTAGGTTTTCCCCTCCAACGGTCACCTTTGTATGTTCACCAAGTCAAAATACCAACAGTCACTTAGAACTTTTTTACGTCAGAATTGTGTCATTACAAAATCTATAAATATGTTGCATTTAACGGATGTTGCGACAAGTTTTCTATAATAACAACGCTTCAAAAAGGGTTGGGACAACTTCCAACACCTCCTCAATTACAACTTGACCTCCTTCATGCTTCATCACCATTTATATGAAGTGATACTTATTATTAGTGCTAGGTATATAATCAACGCCATAAATTTTAGAAGAGTTCAAACTACTAGAATA
>ML781116.1:72927-112099 GCA_009831015.1 Picea engelmannii | reverse complement strand
ATACTTTATTAATTAATGAATTTAATTAATAATTAAATCAATCATTAACCCTCATCAACACTATTTAATAATATCCTATTAGAAATGTTATTTTAAGATATAAATACAGTTTAGCTAATCTTTTAGGATTATTATTAAATTAAGTATGCTTAATAATCAAGGGTCGTTACACGCTTCAAAACCTCGAGTCGCGAGATCACGAGATAGCGAGGTCGGTCCATTTCGTGAACTCGGGATTCACGAGATGGGAGGCGGAGTTCTTTGCACTTCAAAACCCTGAGTCGCGAGATCGGTCCATTTCGCGAACTCGGGTATTGCAAGCTAGGAGGTGGAGTTCTTTGTGCTTCAAACCCCCGAGTCGCGAGATCGCGATTCGACCTAAACCGTCGATCACATGCAGATCTGGACTGTTGGTCCACATCGTGATTTCGGGTATAGCGAGTTGGGAGGCGAAGTTCTTTGCACTTCAAAACCCCAAGTCGTGAGATCGCGATTCGACCTGAACCGTCGATCACACGCAGATCTGGACCGTTGGCCCACATCACGATCTCGGGTATCGAAAGTTGGAAGGACAGAGGTCCTTGTCTCCGAAACCTCGAATCGCGAGATAGTGAAACGCAGGACGGATAAGGGTGTGGTCACGGCTCTTGGTTGTGTACTATGGGAGCTCACGCTTGGCGCTTGGAAAAGTCACCTGAGCATTTGTGGGGAGGGGATCTATGTGTTCGTTCGAAGGGTTCTAGTTTGGAACCAGAAGAGCCATTTTGGCTCTGAAGCTAGAAGATCCTGACCTTGAGGTCGCGCAGCCCTTAGGAGGGATAGGGGGTCTGCATCAAATGCCTTGGTCTTCACAAGACCAAGGCATGAATCTCAAAACATAACACACACTTCGACTAGACTTTGACCCTTTGGCACATTATAGGACACTAACACCTCCAATTAGGATAAGTGAGACAATTTGGAGAGAGTTTGTCCTATCGAGAAGCACCATTGAATTCCATGTAAGAAAAAATTTCACATATCTATGTAATCAAGTTACTTGTAATGTCTATTGGCTTATATTTATATTTTTCAATTGATTTGTAGGAGAGAAGAAGAAAAAATAAGAAAAATAGAAAAAAGGAGGGGCACTTGCACACCTATGGACGTCGAGGTTATCAAAGGGTCGAAGATGATATGGTAAGTACTTGTGATGCATTATATTTCTTTTATATGATAAATATTAGCATAGTTGGGATTGATTGTAATGTCACAACTTAACCAGACTATTTTACTTGTTGTTACTAGAGAAAATCTAGAGCCTCTAATGATCCAAATACACCTATTACTAGGGTAGACATATGGAAGAAGTGCCATGAAAAGAAGGATGGCACTCCAATTACACCAGCTGTAGAAGACACAATATTAAGTTCTCAACCTCATAATTTAGATATTGATTATAATTTCGTTTTACATGTTTGAAATGTTTCCTAATATGATTTTCTTTAATTGCATGAAAATGCCAGAAAAAAATTGAAGAAGCACAAGCAGAAGTTGCATCTGAAGATTTTGCAACTAGGGATGATGCCCTTGCTAGGGTATTAGGGCCTAATGCGAGGGAATGATGCTTTGGTGTTGTCCTAGGAGTTACGCCAACTCACTTGTTAGGAAAAAATCCGTACAAGGAGGCCCTAGCTGCAAGCAAAGTTACCATTAGAGAAAAAGCATAAGAAATCTCATTTCTAAAAGAAGAAATATCTCAACTCATAATAAGAGTAGAAGCTGTAGAGAAGGGAAATGTAGTCAACAATGAAAGTGTTAGTATCAAATTATTTACTATTCTTCCAATGAACATATTTTCACAATAATGATTTGAATTCTAATATCACATTTTTAATATGAACAAGTTCCTATTGTACAAAATGTCCAAGTTGAAACCACATCTATGGTGGACGTAAGTTATCTAGATATATTTTTGAAGACCATTTTATTTTCATTTTTTTAAATGTATGTCATATATTTTATTGTATTGGAAGGGTAATATGGGGGAGACAACGACCCCTATGAAGGAAATAGTACAACGAAATTTAACTCCAAAGAAAACTCCTACATCCCTAATAAGTTTTGTAAAATTTTGATATTTAGTTTTATTCTTTCAATATTATAAATCATTATTTATTAGGTGCAGAGTGGTGCATTGTATTATGCTCAAGATTTGGTGTTGAAAACCCCAATAGCAACCACTCGAGTTCAAACTGACAAAACGAAATGCCCAATCTTAGTAAGTTTTGTAATTATTTATTTCTTGGATAACTAATATTTAACTTTTTATTTCAATGCAACTTGCTTTGTCTCATTTATTGACAGGATCAAGACAATAGTACTACGTTGCCACCATCTTCCCAGTCAGGGTTGGAAGGAAAGGAATGATATATCTCTGTGTCAAACTCTCGGGTGAAAGTTGCAAGGGCGATAATACATAAGACTGACCCAAATGCAATGATCCATTGTGTCCGTCTTGGGGAAGACACTAAAAATAAATTGATACTTAGACACTCATAATTTCCACTCAAAATAAATTGATATCATATTCATATAATCATGAGTCATAATTTCCAATCACAATTCCAATTTTGATTTCCTTTGATATAAAAATATTCAACCTTTAATACAAAGTAAATGCTTGTCTTTAATGGTGGTTGGATTCTCCTATATCAAAAACAAACCCACCTCACACTTACCACCTCCATATGGTTTTATTTTCATCATTTATATATATACATGTGAATAAACGTGAGTTCCAAGAAGGTTGGAATTAGAGCGAGGCGGCGTATTCAAACCACAACATAATCTATAATTATTATAAAATGTTATTTTCATTATCTTACAATTATATTTCTCAATTCGCATGTATTAAAAATAATAATACATATATTGTCGAGTATTTAACTTCTGTTTTGTTTTTATTGTTTTTAAAATTTATATCCCACTTTAACTTAGTCATTTTATTAATTAAAAGTCTTTTTAATAAAAGTCATTCACTTTATTAATAGAATAATAAAGTGAATTCTAGGAAATGTATAGGATACATTTAATGATGATTTCCACAAGTAGACACCCTTGTGGAAATACTTGTCCGAGCTACAAACGCTAACACTCCCTCTTAGCGAGGAAGGTATTTTTCGCCACTCCAAGATTGTCTCTGAAGAAGAGGAAGTTTCCCTTGACCAAGAGCTTGGTGAAAATGTCTACCAACTCCTCCTCTATAGGAATATATTGGAGTTGAACTGCTCCCTTATGCACCCTATCTTTGATGAAGTAGTACATGATCTCAATGTGCTTTGATCTGTCGTGAAACACTAGATTCTTCGAGAGTTTGATGCAACTTTGGTTATCATAATGGATCACTGTCAGCTCAAGCTCCTGACCAAACAATCATGTGAGTATATTGTGAAGCCATATGGCTTCACAACTAGATAGACTAGTTATCGTGTACTTTTCCTTTGTTGAAATCAGTGCTACTAAAGTCTACTTCTTGTTAAACCAATAAATGATTGTTGACCCCAAACTGAAGAATCACCTAGAAGTGTTATTCCAATCTATATCACTACCTGTCCAATATGAATCAGAGAACCCCTACAACCTCACACCATATACACCAAGGTACTACAATCCATATCCTATTGTGCCCTACAAATATTTGAGCATTGGCTTTGTTGCCACCCATTAAACCTCCCTTAGCTCCACCACTAACTAGCTCAAGGTGTTAACAACAAAGTAGATATCTAGTCAAATGTTGACCAGATACATCAACGATATAATTAGCTGCATGTATTGTATGGAATTTGTCAACTCTGAAACTGAAGAATCAATCTTATTCAAGTTGGTCATCAGAGTGACCATCAATATGCTCTACTACATCCTGAATCTCTTTAGGATCTCTAGAGTGCACTTTACTTGTATGAGGAAGATCTCACTTGATCGTTGCCAAAATTCAAGTCCTAGGAAATAATGCATCGGCCTAATATCCTTCATCTCAAATTATGACGCTAGATCTAACTTGCAACCTGCAATCAAACTCATTGCACCATGACATCTCTCCACACATGTTGGTTGGTTGCTTCCTCAAATATGGAGGGCTATGAGTCTATGATGATGGTCATCAAATCCATATACTGCGAAAAAATCTAGGGAAGTCTACTCTAACTGAATGTGGATCTAGGAGGCTCAACATGCTCCCGAGCATCCCACAAGGTCTGCTCAAACCACCTAGGTCTCATGCCTGAAGTAGAAGGGGTTGACTACTCCTCCTCCTCCTCCTCTGGAGTCTGGCTCTCTAAATTGGAAGTCTCTTCTTTCGGCTCTATATTTGGAACCACCTCCTATGATCCCTCTGCAACTACTGGTAGGTCATGAGATTTCATAGATGCCAAGTTCTCCTTGAACTTTACATCTCATATCACCATTGTCTTACATTGATCTAGAAAGAACACCATGTAGGCCTTCGAATCCTCATTTTACCCCACCAAAATACCCCTCTCGCCTGAGGACTACAACTTTGTCCTCTTCTCCACGGGAATGTGAATGTAGACTGGACAACCAAATATCCTAAGATGTCCTATCTCAGATATTTTTCTTGTGAATGCTTCCTACGGTGTTTTACCCTCCAATATCTGGTGTGGGCTCATATTCTGCAAATACACAGTGATATTGTAACCATATTCCCACAAAAACATAGGCAAACTTTGGTCGTGCATCATGTCCTTCACGACATTGATGATAGATCGATCCTTTCTCTCTGCAACCCCATTCTGTTGTGGGTTGTAGGAAACTTTCTTCTCCCTCTTGATTCCTGCCTCGGAAAAATCAGTGAACTATGTGGAGTTGAAGTCACCCCGGCTATATATCCTCAATACCTTGATATTCCTTCTTTTCATGTTCTCCACTTGAGCTTTGAAATCTCGAAAGTAACTGAAGACCTCATCCTTGGTATTCATGAAGTAGATCTAGGTCTTCCTAGATCAATATGGAACTGCATTGTCCCATGACCCTGCACTGCATACTTGGTATTATCACCAAGTTGAATGTGTAGATGTGAGTCATCCTCTGAAAAATTGTTGAACAAATTTCTAGCCTCTGCCATGTGGTGGGATGCGCCATTGTCCAAGTACCATGCATCGTTGGGAGTAGTGTTGGTAAAAATGAAAGACACAAATGAAAAATCATTCTTGAACTTGGATGTAAATTTTCTCAATTGTGTCTCTACGGTCGTTGCAACTATCTATGAATTCCTTTTGCCTTTCTTTCTCCGTGGACACTGAGAAGTGAAGTGGCCATTCTTATCGAAGATATAGCATTTGATCTTTCTCATATCTCTCTTCTTCCCAGATTGTTGTCCCTCTCCTTGACTATCACCCTTCTTGGAAAATTTTCCTTTGTCTTTCTTGTTTTTTCTACCCAAGGCCAAGTTTCCATCTGTTTCACCTTCTCCCTGCTTGCCAGGTCTAGACTCTTTACGAGTCTCCTCCTAAATGTAGTCATCCCAAAGTCTCTTCCACTTGGGGATTTTCTCTTTGTCACAAATGCCCATGATGAGTGGTTCCCAAGCCTTGGAAAACCCATTCAGAGCAACATTCACTAATTCTGCATTAAGTATCATTTCTCCTACAACTGCAAGTTTCTCATGGATCTGTGTGATCCTCATAAGGTAGTTGGTTACATTGTTTGAGGTGGAAAATTTGCATTCTTTAAGCTTGGTTTTAAGGATCATCTTTCAACTCATATTGTCAATTTGAAAGAGTGACACAAGTGCATCAAGCATCTCCTTAGATCTAGTCTTTTCTGCAACATGCAGGATCACCCTATGTGTCTTTATATCCTTTGTATCCCACATTTCATGTATTGGGGTCTACCACTGTTGGAATACACCTTGAGGTATGCACTAGAGATAGAGGGGAATTGGTCATGAATTCCCACAAGTCTTGTTCCTTCAAGATCACTAAGATTCTTTTTTTCCAATGAAAAAATTTGGAAACCCCATCTAGTTGATCCTCAACCTTCACACTAGTTACTGACATGCCTAATCTGCACTAAATACAATAGATCTACTTTGTCCTTTAACATGTTGAAGAGATCTGCATTGAATACAACATATTTTATTTTTTCTCAGAGCAACAACTCTGATACCATGTTAATTTACTTTAAATCAAGTAGCTAAGTAAACAGATCAGTTCTAAATACTTTGTTAAAATAATTAACTTTTGCATGCAGCGGAAAAGAAGAAAATCAATCACACACAATACACAATTTTTCTTCTCTTCCAAATCAGTTCTCCATTCTAATAACTTCAAAATCTATAAGAGCTCCCCTCACAGGGTAAATGGCTCTACGAAATAAAACCACAAACCAAATCTGCAAACCTGAACCACAACATTGCCTCGATTTGCATGTTGCCAATCACTGAGGTTGTACATACAGATATGTATGGACGTATATAGATCTATACCTACTGCAATAAATGCAACTACCTCGAAAGACATGCTACCTTGATTTGTGTGTGGCATCAAAAGACATGCAACCTTGAAATTCATGTTGCCTCGAAATTGGTGCTTCATCGAAAGATGTGCTCCTTCAAAAGACGTGTTGCCTCAAAATATGTGTTTCCTGAAAAGACGTGCTACCTCAAAAGATGTGTTTCCTAAAAAGACGTGTTTCCTTGAAATACGTGTTTCCTCAAAAGATGTGTTTCCTCGAAAGACGTCCTACCTCAAAAGATGTGTTGCCTAGAAAGACGTGCAACCTGTTTTTCTTTCTCGCTAAGTTGAAAAATCAATTTTGGTTTTTCTCCTTCATCTCACGTGACTTGTGAAAACGAATTATCATTGTGTCCTTTTCCTTTACCCTCTATACCTTTTACTTTAGCCATTTTCTTAATCTCAGCGGTCAAGGTTAGATCGTGAGATCAACGACTCTCTTTTGATTAATTCATTAAGTGATTTTAACTTAGTAACTTTATTAATTAAAACTCACTTTAATAAAAGAACTTTATTAATAAATTAATAAAGTGAATTCTAGGAAAGGTATAAGATACACTTAATGACGATTTCCACAAGTAGACACCCTTGTGGAAATACTTGCCCGAGCTACAAACACTAACAGACTAACAATGTTTAGGACAGATTTAAGGCAATAGAGGATGCAATTGTCTCAATCACCCATAGGTTGATGGACTAAAAGGACACCATTACATTGTTGAAGCAAGTCCTAGCTAGTGAGTAGAGCCCATCTATTGTGCCAATGAGGATCAAGATAAAGGAACCAAAACCATATGATTGTACATGTAAAGTTAAGTTGCTTAGCAACCTCTGTTGGGATGTTGAGTAGTAATTGGAGTAGTTGAACGAAAGTTCAAAGGAAGAAAAGGTGACTATTGTTGCGATGTTCTTGATAGGGACTATGAAGCTTTGGTGGAGGAACCGAGTGGAAGACTTGGAAGCTAGGAAAACCATAGAGAAGATTGAAAATTGAGCAGAGATGAAGGTAGCCTTGAAGGCACAATTTGGTCCATGAAACTAAGCATGGATCACATGAAACTCGTTGTTGTCACTTAAGCACATTGGGTGGATCAAGGATATGTTAGAGGAATACAAAATTTTCCACATCATGAATAGTCGACAACTGTGGGTGAAAAGTGATTTGTGACGCCAAAATGTCCAGACTATTGCAACAACCATCACCATTGCGAACAAAATTTTGGACTTCAAGGGTGAAGCTAAGATAGTTCCTAGGAGAAATGAAGGTGCCCAAGGTGATAAGCCACAAGGGAAGGGGAAGAAGAAACACAAAGGGAATTCAAAGACATACAAGGGCAGTGAAGACAATGCCAGGAAAATGGACACACCAAAGGAGAAGACGTTGATGTTGTATTGGATTTATGCCAAGGAGCACTATGCGAAGAATTTTCCCTTAAAGTAGATATTGAATGCCTTGGAGAAGGTGGAGAATCCATATGTTGGGGTGTTGTAGATCTTGAACATTTTCATGGAAGGAGGATCCACATAGAGGCAAGAGAAAGACATGACAAGACTTTTCTATGTCAAGACAAACTTAATGGGAAGTCAGTGGTTGTGATGGTGCACAATGGGGTGACTCACATCTTCATAAGGGAGAATACCATGAAGAGACTTGGGTTGCAGCCCGAGCAAACAACATTCAAATATTTGAACTCAGATGTACAAAGCGTTGTTGGTGTAGCCAAGGATGTCTTGTTGAAGCTTGGAGATTGGAGAGGAAGTACAAGTTTCACCATTGTTCCGATGGACAATTTCAAGGTTGTGTTGAGGCAGGAGTTCATGAGGAAGGAAAAGATAGTGCATATTCAACACATGAACATTTTATCCATCTTCTCATGGAAGACTCCATTTTTGGCTCCTACCACGAGGAGGAAGGAAGAAGGCATGTGGATCTCTTATTTACAGTTGATTGTTGCAAACAATCAAATAATACATCCTTGTGGGGATGAACTTGGAATAATTGGGGTGATTCTTGGACCACCCAACGCAAGAAATGAAGAAAGATTGATGTCAACAAAATGAAGGCTTGTTGATGTTGAGGACATGGTGAGAGATGTGGCCAAGGAAGTGGATGGCTTGGTAGATGTTTGTTTGAGAAAGTTTGAATTCAAGCAACAAGGATTGGGATATGTCATAGCAAAGATGATGTTGGAACATTTTGTTGAATGGGCACAAGATCCTTCTGTAGACCAAGAAAATGGGAAGGAGAAACAATGACCTTGGTCTACGAAAACCAAGGAAGAGGTCGATCCATCCTCTAGTGAACTTGGGCAAGGTAAAAGTTAAGGAAAAATCAGTTATGTGTACCTCTTCTTATGTACTAATAGAGAAGTACGGTGACTCTCTGTTGATTGCGTAAGACAGATTGGAGATGGGGGAGATGGCGTGGATATCCATCCTCCTTCACCTTTGCACTAGATTGCAACACATCGGCTCATTTTCTTGATGTGGATAGTGAAGCTTTTGAGTGCCTTAAAGAAGTTTCCTTAATGAAGTTGGTGGTTGTTAAGAATGCAGAGGGGCGACTTGATAGGTTGTGAACAGAGTGTGGACTTTGTCATGGAATAAAAGAGAAGATGCGATTTTGAAAAGTTTGTGGAAGGAAAAGGGTGTTTGAGCATGAAGATGTGAGTTCTTGTGGCCAAAGTGCAATGGTTGAAATAACTACCTGATTGTTGTCACCCAAAGTTTTGGGTTAATCTCAGGCGGGCGCACAAACGAAGTTGTGCATTCCCATTCCAATTTTGCATGCACCTAAGCTAATGCATGGAGAATGACAAGAAGTGTGTGCTGGACTGAGTTTTTATATTGCGTGCCAAATCTGAAGTCTATCAAGTGCGCGTTGGCCTAAGTTTTGTCAGTTGCGCTGCAAATCAAGAAGACGCATGTCAGAATCAAGAAAGGAATCATCAATAAATCTCCCTAAATGATTACTGCCAGCAGTATAAGGGAACGTGGAACAACTAGGGGATGAGCTGGTTAGGAATTTAGTATCGTTGTGAATCCAGAAAGGCTGCGTGGACTGTAAGAAGGTGCCAGAAGCATGCGAGGTAGTTTGCTAATAGAGCGAGTGGAGTGGAGATGAAACAAACAAAGCTCTCGAGCACATAAAGATATAAAAGGAAGCAATGACATTAGAAATAGAGTTAGTTAATCAACAGATTCACTAAGTTGTTGTTGTTAGTTATTCATTGTCTAGAGCTTGCTCTGAGTATTTGTAATAGTGTAATGTTGTAATGCTTCTGAATATAGTCTGATTCTGTCATACGTCTGAGGTCTAAAAGGATGTGCATGGAACAATATATTGTAATTCTGGGAAATTATCTAAAGAGGGCATGCAACTCTATTGTTGTTGAATATAGTTTGCTTAATATATGTTTGTTTTCAATGGAATGGAAGGAGTAATAAAGTTACAACAATTTTGATCTATCGTCTGTCACTCATGTGTCATTTGAATATGTGTGTGTGTTATTTTTCATATTGATAATAGTAAGTTGTTGTTAATGGATTGTATGAATGCTATCCTGGATGGATCCATGTGTATTTAGTCCCTCATTCTTCTCACAAGACCAGATGTTCTATGTGATCCTCATTGCATCTTGGGTGAGACCTTCTTTGGCATTGGTTGAAGATTGATATGTCGATGCTTTGGGGGTTTTGTTGGTCAATGTCGGACGAACCTTGGGTCTAAACTCCTTAGCATTAATAAGGACGCGTGCAAGTGTGAAACAACCCAACAAACAGTTCTATTGTTACAACCTAAAAGTATTATAATGGAATGATGAAGGAAGAAATGAGGTGGTATCCATATTGGGAGGAAATTCAAGACTGGATAAATACAAAGGAGCATGAGTTTTCCATGCGCGAAACTCAGGATCTGAGAGTGAATGTGAAGACATGGAAATATAAGTATCTTTATACTCATAGCCATGAGATGTTCTTTGCTAAATTTCCCTATTTGTTGTATGAATGGATGAAAACAAAAACTATTACCAATCTTGTTGTGTGGCCTTTAGAACCGGTGATTTGGGATCAAGCCATACTTGATAGATTGAAGGTGTTGGACAATAAGTGGACTCAGGGTTGGGCCATTACTTTTTGGTTTTCTCGAGTAAAGGAGGGATATATCATCGAATTTTTTGTGGAGTACATTCAATGTTAGAAGATATTCCACTCTGGATCGAGATGTTGTTCATGGAGAAAGGGTTGATGCGCATGAAGCCTGATAGGATGGCTGAGTAAAATCTTCTAGTATTGGGGTAGTGAAAAGATGGGGGGGGGGAATGAGAGAGGAGATGGATCCAATGAAGAGGATCCAAAAGTTGTTGAAATGAGGTGAGGAATGGGATGGACCTAGAAGAGTAGAGGAGAGAGAGAGAGAGAGAGTTGATAGATACGCAATAAAAATTTATCTAAGAAGGAAATTAGAATAAAGAGGTGTAAAGAAAATAGAAAGGGGCACATGAAAAGGGATCGGTGCAGGGATGAAGAGAAAATAAACTACATCGGGAGGTAGTGCAGAAGAATGAGTTGTCCCAAAGTGGAGCATAAGAGAAGATAGGCCTACGAAGAGGTGTGTTGTCAAGAGTGGTTTGTCCAATGGGGATACTACTACTAGTAGTCTCAGGGTCCCAAGTGACGAAGTCCGAACCCCTTAGTTGTTTCAGAGTGCTAAAACCTCATAGGAAGATGAGGCGCAGAGTAGAGATGCAAGAGAAAGGAAGGAAGAAAGAAGATCCTCTAGTGGTGGGGGAGAAGAATTGACAATTGTAGATGGTCTTGTGTGGATGCAAGTAGGAAAATTTTTGGGTCCCCTCACAAGAAATGTCAAAAGGATATGGACTTATCCCCCTTTTGAACCACCCCTTGTACATTTGTAATCAAGAAGAAAGAACAACAGATAGTGAAGCGATTGGAATAGGAGAAAGAGTAGAAGAAGATAGAGGAGAAGATATGAGTGAAGAAGAAGGTGAAGTCGGTGCTACTTCACCTAGGAGAGTATCAGTAGTGAGGATTTTAACACCCAACAGTCAGATCAGAGGAGTTGTCTTGAGAGTGATGATGGTGAATCATGATAGCAACCTAAGGCTACCCATGTTCCATGGAATGGGTAGGGATGACGTGGAACAACATTTTTTCACATGCAAAGCAATATGGTCTATGAAGAGGATCACAGACAAAGCAACAAATATTGCACAGTTGGAAACCACTTTCAAGGACAGAGCCTTAACGTGGTACATGAAATACAAGGCCAATGTGCCAACATGATAGATGAGGTCTCTGACGAAGATAAAGAGGGATTTATTGAAGTAATTTCAAAATACCTATTCTAAATATTAGTGTATTATTGAGAACAAGGAGATTAAGGAGAAATCACATGGGACTATGACCAATGGTTTAATATTTTCTTGGATAGGATAACATTCTAGATTTAGGACGTGAAACATAGAGAATGGTTTATTGTAGGGTTTCTTCCCCATATCTGAGTCTCTCTCACCCAACAAAAGGTGACAACTCAAGCAGAGGCGGTAGAAGTTGCAATGTGCCTAGAATCTATGCCAGGAGGGGCAGAGATGTTGGTGGGGAGTGTAGTCGCAACTTTCCAATATGACGATGCAGTTGCAAGATATGGAAAAGACAAAAGTCATGCATGAGCACATATGGTGTACCACATGTCGTGCTGAGGGACATCGTAGGGAAAAGCTTCATGTACTTACAAATTATGTGGCAATGGGCACATCGAGTCCATTCCCAAATAGACGGATTGATGCAGACCCCCTATCCCTCTTAAGGGTTGTGCGACCTCCCAGTCAGGATCTTCTGATTCCGGAGCCGAAATGGCTCTTCTGGTTCCAAACTGGAATCCTTCGAACGAACACATAGGTCCCCCATAAATGCTCAGTTGGCTTTTCCAAGCGCCAAGCATGAGCTCTCACAACACACGACCAAGAGTCGTGACCTTGCGCTAAGCCAAAAAGGGCACTTGTCATGAACTGGAACTTCACAAGTCAAGCGTCCCGTCCCTTTTTCCTTCAAATCCCCAATCACCAAAATGCCAAAATATCATGGATCGGGACTTCACAAGTCAAGCGTCCCATCCCTTCGTCCTTCGAACCCCCGATTGTCGAAATGCCGAAATATCGTGGGCCGGGACTTCACAAGTCAAGCACCCATCCCTTCATCCTTCAAACCCCCAATTGTCGAAATGTCGAAATGTCCCAGCACCTATTCCTTCGGGTTTTCACGTTTCACGAAACTAGAATGCAAGGGATATCTCTGCTCCTTGGAATCCCCGGTTGTCGAAATGACGAAATGGACCAGCGCCTATTCCTTCGGGTTTTCGCGTTTAGAAAAATCAAGGTACAAGGGATATATTTACTCTTTGTTATCCCGAGTTGTCGAAATGCCGAAATGTCCCAGCACCTATTCTTTCAGGTTTTCGCATTTCGCAAAATCTGGGTGCAAGGGATATCTCTGCTCCTTGGAATCCCCGGTTGCCGAAATGTCGAAACGTCGAAGTGCCTTGGCATTCAATCAACGACTCACAATAATCCCTGGGATATATGGTCCATGTCTGACCTTGCTATTTCCCTATTTCGCGATTCAGGGTTTTGGGAGATAAGGACCTTTGTCCTTCCAACTCGCGATACCCGAAATCGTGAAATGGACCAATGGTCCAAAGCTGCCTGTGATCGATGGTTCATGTCGAATCGCGATTTCATGATTTGGGGTTTTGAGAGACAAGGATCTTCGTCCTTCCAACTCACGGTACCCGAAATCACAAAATGGACCAACGGTCCATATCTATTTGAGATCGATGGGCACTATTCCTCCTGAGCTTTGGACGTCAAAAATCCCTCACCACTAACCTTCTCGCAGCTCCACCTTATCCAATGGCTGGCGGGTTTTTGGTGCTTCTCCTCAAGGACTCTCCACCGTCCGTTTAGATCTTCGGGGTCTCCCCTCTCGGATCTACGCAGCGTTAAAGCCTGTGCTTCTCCCTCAAATCAGACAGTCTGTGGGATCTTTTTCCGCGATCCAACGCTCGATGACGTTCTTCCTCCTGAGATTTTATTCACTTCAGACTTAGAATATTTTCTAAGTCTTCGAAGACTCAGTCTTCGTTCCTTCCAGGGAATGAGTTC
Organism: Picea engelmannii; assembly: GCA_009831015.1. Classification (NCBI taxonomy): domain Eukaryota; kingdom Viridiplantae; phylum Streptophyta; class Pinopsida; order Pinales; family Pinaceae; genus Picea; species Picea engelmannii. Next base: position 98,403 of record ML781116.1, on the reverse strand, counting down.
CTGGATCTTGATAACACCTTCTAAAGCGTTATCTCTCCTGAGCTTTGTCTAGTTCAAACTTCAATTTCCCGCACACTCCTTGTGTTTGAGGGATTTCTATAACTCAGATCCATGGTATTTCTTGCAGAGAAATTCCTTCTGATCTCCTTACGTTCCTCTTTGGCTCGATGCACACCTTGTAGAGCTTCCAATGAAGAGAAACAATTGAAACTGGAAAAACTCACAGTTCCATCCACTTGTTCATGTAAACAGAAATGACAGGAAAATGCACACAGTCCACACACCATACATTTGGATCAATTTTCCATTCTGTTATATTCACAAGTGCCTAATGGCTATAGAATACATTCAAAATTACAGTAACTCAAAACACTGAGATCTCCTGCTAACTTGCAGTTCTCTCTTACAACTAATTTATCTTTGTATTGCAACTCTCTCTAACTGGGTGTACAAACTTCTACATAACTCAAAAATGTTTCTAGGGTTTCCCCTGGCTACTTGCCTACTCTAAAATTCATCCTACACTATCTTAGTTCAGTCGCATTCCAGAGCCGAAGTGGAAACTCCTGCTCTATTTACAATTTCAAAACTTGCCTCAAAGGGTAAAATTCGGCACCGGTTCAAGCATGCCTTTAAAGGTGAATTTCGGCGCTGAGTGGAGGCGGATTCTGAAATCGGTTGTAACTATCCACGTTGAAGTTTTGGAAGAACTCTCATGTGTTGAGTGGTCCCACCTCTGTGCGCTTTCCAACGATGCTCCTGCATCATACTCCCCTTGGAAAAAAATCATGGACTCCTATCCATGAGATCCTCTACTGACTTTCCCTGCTTCTGGATAGTAGGTTCATTTTCCCAACTGGCATATTCTATTGGGCATCCCTTCCATTTGACCAGATACTCAAAATAATTCTTCCTCCTGGTTTTCTTGCCAATCCTTTGATCCCGAATCTTCACCATCTGTAGCTTCTCTGCCACAGGCATCTGCTTCTCCCACTGAATCTTTCCTTGATCTTTTGATCCTTCTGTGTCATGTTTCCTACAAGGGTACAGGTCTGAGACATTGAATATGGGTGAAATTTGAATATGGGTGAAATGCCCACACCATCTGGAAACTTGATCTCATAGGCGTTTGCATCAAACTTCCTCAAGATATTACAGGGTCCTATCTTCTTCATCTTCAATTTGTTATATGTTCCCCTAGGGAACCTTTCCTTTCTGAGATGTGCTAAAACCTGATCTCCCACTTCAAATTGAAGTTCCCTACGATTCTGATCAACTCTGTGCTTGTATTTCTGGTTAGAACTCTGTAATTGTTCTTTAATCCGACTATGGAGTCTCTGCATTTCAGCAGCAAAATCCTCTGCTCTGACGCTTCTGATCTCTCCCTGTTCCAAGTCCCTTAACTCAGACACTCCCCTGGGTTGCATTCCATAGAGTATTTGGAATGGGATCTTTCCAGTGCTTCTATTTGGTGAGTCATTGTATGCAAATTCTGCTTGTGGCAGAATCTGACCCCATTGGTTATGTGTTCAGTAACTAGACTCCTTAATAAATTCCCCAAACTTCTATTTACCACTTCAGTTTGCCCATTTGTCTGAAGGTGATAAGATGAAGGACAAATATGTCCCCATCTTCTTCCATAACATCCTCCAAAAGTGACCAACAAATTTTGTGTCTTTGTCTGAGACAATGGTCCTAGGTAGACCGTGAAGTCTCACAACTTCTCTGAAAACAGATTTGCAACATGTGTTGCATCACTGGTCTTCTGGCATGGGATGAAATGTGCCATCTTTGAAAACCTATCCACCACCACAAATATGGAATCGAATCCCCTTTGTGTTCTTGGCAATCCCAACACGAAATCCATGCTTATTGCATCCCAAGGCCTCTCTGGTATTGGCAATGGTTGATATAATCCAGTGTTCTATCTTTTCCCCTTTGCATGTTGGTAGATCCTACATTTGTTCACAAATTTTATCACCTATGTTCTCATACCTAGCCAATAGTATGAACTGCTCAACTGTGCAAACATTTTATCGTGGCAGAAATGTCCAGCCAATCCTCCACTATGCTTCTCCTTCAGAAGATTGTCCCTCATTAAGCATCTTGGTATGCACAATTGATTTCCTCTGAACAACAATCCTTCCTAAACCATATACTTTGCCCACTGACTTCTATCTCTCAGTACAGGGCTTCTACATGCTTCATAGGCCTCCTTGAAATCTATATCATCACAATACATATCCTTAAGGTGTTCAAACCCCAAGGTCTCCACCTGGAATTCTTGCATAATTAAACATCTTCTGCTTAACGCATCAACAACTTTGTTAGCATTCCCAACAATATGCTTTATGACAAAAGTAAAAATTTTCATAAATTCAACCCATTTTGCATGCCTCTGATTTAGTTTTTCTTGTCGGGTTATGAATTGTAAAGCTTGGTTATCGCTTTACAAGACAAACTCTTGCAGGACAAGATAATGCCTCCATTTCTTCAATGCTTGAATTATGGCATAGAAATCTGTGTCATATGTGGAGCATTTCTTCTTAGTCTCATTCAACTTCTCATTGAAATAAGCAACAGGTTGATTGTCCTGACTCAGAACTGCTCCTATTGCAACTCCACTTGCATTGCATCTTACCTGAAATGTCTTCCCAAAATTCGGCAAGATCAGAATTGGTCGTTCTGTTATCTTCTCCTTCGGTATATTGAAGCTCCTTTTAGCCTCCTCTGTCCATTTAAAAGAATTGTGCCGCTTCTTCACTGTATCCATCATTGGTGCACAAATTCCACTGAAGTCTCTAATGAACTTTCTGTAGAAACTTGCTAAACCATGAAAGCTCCTTACTTCGAACATGCTCCTTGGTGACGGCCACTCCCTGATCGCTTTCACCTTCTCTGGATCCATCTTCAATTCATTCGAAGAGATCACGAAACCCAAATAAATGAGTTATGTCTTCATAAAAGAGGACTTCTTCAAATTGATCAACAGTTTCTCCTATTGTAGCCTCCTCATTACTAGCGTTAGGTGCCTCAAATACTCATCTTTAGTCCTGCTAAAGATCAATATGTCATCCAGATATACAACCACGAAATTGCTAATGAAATATTTTAGAATTTCGTTCATCAGCCTCATAAAAGTGCCCAGGGCATTCGTCAAGACAAATGGCATAACCAACCACTCATATAGACCTTCATTTGTCTTAAAGGTTGTTTTCCACTCATCACCTTCTCTCATCCTGATTTGGTGATATCCACTTTTCAGATCTATCTTAGAAAAGAAATTTGCTCCACTTAAGCAATCCATTAAATCATCCATTCTCGGTAAAGGAAATATGTACCCGATGGTGATATTGTTGATGGCTCTCGAGTCTATGCACATTATCCATCCTCCATCTTTCTTTCGGCTTAACACAGTTGGTACTGCGCGTGGGCTCAAAATTTCTCGGACCAAACCCTTATCCAACAATTCTTGGACTTGGTTCTTCACCTCCTCATTTTCTCGAGGTGTTAATCTGTACGTTTCCTTGTTCGGCGGGCTTGCTCCTGGTATCAAGTCGATATGATGACTGATACTCCTGATTGGAGGCAATGAGTTTGGCAGCTCATCCACCACTATATCAAAAAAATTATCCAGCAGCTCCTGAACTTCTTCAGGTAAATCATCCACTGATGTACTTGTAAGGATGACTCTGGGCTTCCTCACCACAGCGAACTGCATCTCCTGTTCTTCCTTGACTTCTTTCAGGAGTTCCTTCCCACTCATGAGAAGTATGCTTGTGTTGGCTTCCTCTTTCGCTTTCTTCTCCTCCATTGGCAGCAACATATGCGTCCTACCATTCTTCTCCAATGTATATGTATTCTTCCTTCCATCGTGAATGACATTTCTGTCAAACTGCCATGGTATTCCCAACAAAATGTGGCATACGTCCATGGGGGTTACATCACATGGGATTTCATCTTTATATCCTCTTATTTTAATTTCAACCAGGCATTGTTTAGTGATCATTACCTGGTGTCCTTTTTGCAGCCATGAGACTCTGTATGGCCTTGGATGTGCAGTTGTCTTCAGCTCCAATTTCTCCACCATCTCCGTGGATATTAGGTTGTTAGTACTCCCACTGTCAATGATCACCTTGGATACTTTATTCTTAGTCTTGCAAGTTGTCCTGAAGAGATTGTTTCTCTGCACTGGCTTTTCAATTTCTTCCTTTGGTTTTAAGAGAACTTTTCTCAACATCAGGGATGCTCCATCCTCTGCTCCTTGTTAGCCTATGGCTTACCTTTACCAATCACTAAGTCTAAATTGTCACCTATATTTGTATTATTCATTTATGATACTAGTAATATACCCTCAAGTGATGACTAATGAGTTAATTAAGATTGCCTAGCCTAGTCATCATGCATGATTTTAGGATCTAGATCAAATCTCTCTATGAGGTGGCATCACGCATTGTACTATAAATATGTAACATTGGAGTGAATAATTTGTTGTTGGCTAGTGAGCCTTTTCCGCCATGTTGTTGTTCTTGTTTCTGTTTTATCAAGTGGTATCAGAGCCATGGTGAAAAGAGGGTGAAAATATCATAACTCTTATGGTCTTAAGGGTGTGGTAATTCCATGATAGTTTTTCATTGACATTTTACACTTTGAATTTGATGATTAAGAGGTTCGATTGTGCTAAGTTGAACCTGATTCCATGGAAATCCATTGAAGAGTCGATGATAATGGTGATGAAGTTGCTTCATGGTACTAATCCATAAGAGAATGGTAATTCTCCTATGCCAACAAAATTACATATCTACATCTGTTTGGAGGTGCAATAGCAAGGTCATCACTCTTTCGATTTCTTGTTGGTTTAAGTTGCAATTTTTTTTTTTTATATATATTTTAGAAAATCATCAAGATATCATCTACTTATGAAGCCTTCTCTGAAAAATCTGAAAATATTTGAGGCATGGTTCTTCCATTCCACTGCCATAGCTTATGGTTTCTATTTTTTGGCTTATTGGAAACCTTAAATTGTTGGATTAAACTCTAGTTAATGAGAGTAAGAATTTGCATCTCTTCTCCTTTCTTATTGTTGCGACCTCTTTTACCATAATATCTGTGATCAGTCTGGAGATCGCCCAAAATATGAGGTCATAGGGAACAATTGGGAGACCATTACCGGTTGTTGCTTCAAGTTGTTGATTTTTTTACTTCCTTCAATGGTTGTTTACTCTATCAAACTATCAAAAATTCACATCATGAATCTAAACTGCGATCTAAATCCATGGATCTCAGCGCCATGAATGTGAAGCGATCTGTGTAGCACAAGAAGAAAACAATGAAATCTATTTAATATTTTGTGATTCACATCTTTCTCTTGAGTATTCTGTTCAGTGATCTGTGTATCACAAAGAAGAAAACAAAGAAATCTACAAGAGATACCATTCGAGACACTGTTGTAGGGTGTGATACGTTGTTGGATGTATTTGTGTGATTGTGTCACTTCCACCACCTGTTGAACAACATTGCTGCCAAAATTTAGCCAAAAGCAGTCTTACTTATGTGAACCTAGATAAATGTTTCAGATTTGGTACCTTTTTCTGCCTCAGACAACACAAATAGAGTCGTCATTTCCTGCCTGTGCAAAATCAGAATGGAGCCTCGGTGTTGGTTGTTTATGGAGAGTATGGATATGATATGTGATCATAATGGAACCTTGGTGGTGCTATATAGATCTGATATCTTAATATGGTTTACTGGTCTACTGGGGAATTACTGTTGGAGATCAAAATTGTTTCTTGCTATTGGTACGCCTAGATCACCCAGATCGTTGAAATTGTTGCTGGAGATCGCTGCCCATTGTGATGATCAAAGCCTTGAAGATCTTTGTTGTGGAGTGTGCCCAGATCGTTGTTGTTGTTGCAGATTGAATCGTTGCTACTAAGATTGAATCTCTTCCTGGTTCGTCCACCTTGAAGACAGGTCAGTCAATAGTTAGGGTGCGCCTGCTTGGATTGTGCACCTACCTGAGCACCAGAGCTGTGAATATCAGATCGTTGTTTCTTGAATATCGGTGAATCGTTGGAGGATATCTCCTGTTGAAGATCGGTCTGTCAGAGATCGGGATTGTTGTTGTTGTTGGAGATCGGTCTATCAGAGATCAGAATCATTATTTGTTGGTAACCCCCCCTAATCATGGATACATACCATGTGGTTTCAAGTGGAAGAAGGCACCGATGTCAAGAAAGTGTTTGAGTTAAAAATTGCAACAGCAATGAAAATACTCCAGTAATTCGAGATACACACAGTTCTGATACACAATCTATTTCTAATCGGTCGATGGGAAGGAAGCGACCTAAAGACTTTTGTGATATCAACAATGTTCCGTGAGACAAGCTGTGTTCTGAACCAGGGAAGTGGGAGACAGAGAGGTAAGATGCAGACTTAACATTTCTGTAGGCATTTTTCACAGTTCGGTATTGAGTGCAGAACGCTCTAAATTATTGTAATCCGCCCCAGACAATTATTGGAATTCTAGTTGCAGCAATAATTTGATTATCCTGTTTCCCATCTTCAATTGACCATGGCACGTAGTTGTGTTTGATAATCCTATCAAATGATTACATTAGTTTTTTGGTGAACCATTTCCTTCTTTCTCAGCTGGAGAAAATCTAAGAGGAAAACAACCTCCTAAAAATTGGCAAGGATGTGTGCTCTCTCCTCATTAGTCACAAGAATTGTTTGTTACACTCTTGAACAGTGATTTGTAGCAACCTTAATAAAATTGATTCATTTTTTGGTGGTGGACTTGTCTTGGACCCGTCCTGAAATTTGAATAAGGGGGTCTAAAGACATTTGTTGTTGTGTGTGTCTTGGTAAATATTTGCATGGTTTGATTTTTTTTTGTGTCTAGTTGTGACACTTAAATTGTAATATCTCACACAAACATACATGTGCGGAGTACATAACAATTTAATAAAAACTATTCAAGCACAATCAAGCACATATGATTGAGCATTTACAAGCAACCAAATCAAATCAGTCAAGACAATACAATCAAATTAATCAAAGGAGCAATTCAAATCATTGTAGCAATGGACACATCAAGCAGCTAATATTCAAGGACTCAAAACGTCATCAAAGTAGTCAACTTTGAAAATCACTTAAACTTCAAGATCAAATACAAGTAATGTACTTGCAATAGTTTTTTTTTGTAAGTGTCGAAATTAAATTGAGTTAAATTGTATTTATCGGGTGCATTCTCGATTGAATCTGACACCCTCTATTTTTTGAGTCAAAATTCCAATTGTTGTCAATCAATCATTGTAATACTTTGGGATGCATTTTCAGTGGTAACTGACATCCTCAATCTTCTTGGAAGAAAGCAAGAAAGGTTCAAGCGAGCGAGTACAAGCGAGCATGAAACAAATTCAAGTGAGACAGAAGAGAAAGTGAATGAGACGTTCAAGCAATCCTGTTTTTAAAAAAATGGATCAAAATCTAGAATTATTAGAGTTACTGAACACTCTAATAAACACCAATGAAGAAAACACAGTGATATTGAACAAAACAAATCTTCAATCGATGCTAATTTGTTTGCAAGTGACACAAGCTAAAGTTAGACTTCTTCAATCTCTATCCCAACTATTGAATGATGAGTTGACTGATCTCAAAAATCAACAACCAGTGAAGTGTTCTGAACTAGTTTTTGTTCAACACAACCCTCTCTATGATGATGATGATGATGATTCTTTTGATCAATAGTCAGTGAAGGAACAACACAATGATACAACTTCAGAATCAGTTTTAGACGAAGTTGAATCTATTCATGAACCTACATTTCAGTTTTCTTTTGATTTCAGTAAAGAAAACCTTTCAATGATGCATCAACATGCAGTAAATCCACTTCCACAGATTTCAAAGCAACAGGTTCAGAATACTCTTTCCAAGCCCATCATCATACCTTGGGAAGAAATCATCTACAACAAGAATAGAACAGGACTTGGATATGACAAGGAAGTTACATTTCATATTCCTGATTATTCCAGACCAATCAAGTTCCAAAGTATTGGATTCCTTCAAGAAGATTCAACTTCACCTGTTCAAGTTCAGCATCAGAATGATAAGTGCCAACATTGTAATCGAGTTGGTCACAAGGAGAATCAATGTTTTGATCTCCATCCTTGCCAACATTGTGGCAAGCATAGCCATTCTTCAGACATATGTTCAACACTGAAGAAACCTGCAAGATTGAAGATTCATTATGAGTGGATTGATCCTTGGCAGTGGTCATCAACAACCAAACAATTACATAAGTCTTATCGTAGAATTCAATCTCGAGTAAAGACCAATCTTGTATCACATAACATTTTTGTACCTCACATAAGTGGTCCCCTTATGGCATAGCTTTCGAGCATGGCCCTCATGGGATGAGATAACATGTGGTTTTTTCTACATGCCCACTTTTTGTTGTACTCAAATGAAACAAGTATGGTACTCTGTTGAGCCTAGAAGGGGGGACTACAATGATGTAACTCACATGCACCTTAAGCGGGGGAGTTCAAAATTCTAGTGAGGATGGTTCATGAAACCACTTGTGGTCTCTCCTTTCAGCTGACAAAGGGGGGAATTGATGATGGAATTGAATATGGTTGTCAGATAAAAATTTTCGACAATAACAAACATCAAGTATGCCAGATGGGCATGAAATTTTCCAAATAGGCAATTGTGGTTTGTAGATGACAGACTTTGGTAGAATTATGGTTCAATAAGTTTAAGTTGAATCATATAGATTTTGATTTTGAGAGCAATGATGTGAATATTTGGTTCACATAGATGGTCATTTGACCTAGTAGAGGACAAGAGGATCCTTCTACATTGCGGCTTGGCATTTGATTGAGTTGTTAGGCATTTTTCAGGGATGTGTCAGACTAGAAGCTGATTCACTTCTCTTGGTTCGCTCTCGTCAGATTGGAGTTTACATTAAGTAAACAATTTGCATGCATCCTGGCTCACATGATTACATTATGAGATTTTCCAGAGATGGCAGGCTTTGACAGGATTATGGTTCAATGACTTGCAATTGAATCATACACATTATACATTGAGATGTTGTTGGACACCTAAAAGTGTCAAGATTGGTTAGTGGTTATCCAAACAAAACCCATCAGATACATGGTATCAATTAGTCAGTGGTTATCCCAAACCACAGATTTAGAGAGCACTTCAGTGATGCACTGATAGTAGAGTGGTGATACTACATGTTCACGAATTAGCAGAAGACATCAGATTATTCTAGCTCAAATACTTGGCAAAATGATCAAATTGTCAAGCAATCAGGGAATGTTCAGATATTGCAGCTGTTCACTTCCATATCTCATCTCTCTTCCAGTTCATTTCAAATGAACATGTTCAACATCCAGATTGGCGGTTTTTCAGGCAGTTCTTCATTGAGGCTTAGCATAGGAATTTTAGTATGAAGACTTGGAATTGATACCAGTTTATGCTTTATTGCTGGTATTATCCATCAGACTTGTGATTGAGGGGGGGATTGTTAGCCTATGGATTACCTTTACCAATCATTAAGTCTAAATTGTCACCTATATTTGTATTATTCATTTAGGATATTAGTAATATATCCTCAAGTGATGACTAATGAGTTAGTTAAGATTGCCTAGCCTAGTCATCATGCATGATTTTAGGATCTAGAGGAAATCTGTCTATGAGGTGGCATCACCCATTGTACTATAAATATGTAACATTGGAGTGAATAATTTGTTGTTGGCTAGTAAGTCTTTTCCGCCATGTTGTTGTTCTTGTTTTTGTTTTATCACTCCTTTTGCTTCAACATCTCTTCGTTGTGCTTTTGAAATGTGAGCTTCCCCTCCTTCCTTCTTCTCCTCAGGACATTCCCAAGACATGTGCCCTATCTTTCCATAGTTATAGCACCTTACTCCTCCTCTGCCTCTTCCTCTAGAAGAGTTTCTTCCACCACTCTGTCTCCCTCGTGAACTTCCTCCTCGTTCTGAGTGATTGTGTGGTTTCTCAGCCTCGTCCTTAGACTGATGTGCTCTATCACAGTTAAATCCCTTGCTTTTGCTTGGGATCGAGCCTTTACCTCTTCCTCGCTAGTTCTGTTTTCTGGCCAGCTTCTCCTCTGCCTTCAACACAAACTGATAAGCATCTTCCACAGTCCTCACTGACATCATGCTAATCTCGTCCTGGATTTCATATCTCAAGCCATTTATATATCCAGCGACTCTTTCTTCGTCTCTCTCCCTTTGTCCAGTTCTGATGTTCAGCCGGTAGAACTCCTCGGTGTACTCCTTGACTGTCATCCCTTTCTATCTCAGGTTCTGTAGCTTCCTGAACAGATTGATCTGGTAGTCTTTGGGTATGAACTTAGCCTTCAGTTTGGCTACCATCCTGTCCCAACTTTTTATCCTCTGTTTTCCTTTACTTCTCCTCTCAGCCTACAGTTCGCCCCACCACAATGTTGCATGCCCTTTTAGCGGGGTGACTGCCTGCTTCACCTTATTCTCCTCATCGACATATTCATAGTCAAAGTGTTTGTCCATGGACCTTATCCAATCCAACAGTTCTTCAGCATCTAGATTTCCCTCATACATGGGAACATCTATCTTAGCTCTGCCTCCCAATCTGGCAACTGCTCTCAACAAACATTCTTCTGCAGCATTCTCTCTTGCAGCTTCTTCAACCTCATCCTCTTCACTTTCTACATTGCTGACATCCCCAACGCCAGGTGCTCTTCTATGTGCTTCTTCCATTGTTTCCAATCGGGCGCGAAGCTCTCGCATCTCCCTCTCTACAACACAGTTGGCTAAAGGTGGCTCTCATCTTCTTGGCAGCATTATGTCGACTATCTATCACACACAGAGTACAGCTCCAAGTTCTTTGTCTCCTTCTTTTCCTTCTTCGCCTGAAGTGTACAGACGAAAAACTAAGGCTTTGATACCACCTGATGCAAACCCCCTATCCCTCTTAAGGGTTGCGCGACCTTTTGGTCAAGATCTTCTAATTCCGGAGCCGAAATGGCTCTTCTGGTTCCAAACCGGAATCCTTCGAACGAACACACAGGTCCCCCACAAATGCTCAGTTGGATTTTCCAAGCGCCAAGCGTGAGCTCTCACAGCACACAACCAAGAGCCGTGACCTTGCGCTAAGCCAAAAAGGGCGCTTGTCATGGACCAAAACTTCACAATTCAAGCGTCACGTCCCTTTGTCCTTCGAATCCCCGGTCACCAAAATGTTGAAATATCATGGACCGGGACTTCACAAGTCAAGCGTCCCGTCCCTTCGTCCTTCGAACCCCCAGTTTCCGAAATGACGAAATATCGTGGGTTGAGACTTAACAAGTCAAGCGTCCCGTCCCTTCATCCTTCGAACCCCTGGTTTCCGAAATGCCGAAATGTCCCAACACCTATTCCTTTGGGTTTTCGTGTTTTGCGAAATCAAAATGCAAGGGATATCTCTTCTCCTTGGAATCCTCGGTTGTCGAAATGCTGAAATGTCCCAGTGCCTATTCCTTCAGGTTTTCGTATTTAGTGAAATCAGGGTAAAAGGGATATCTCTACTCTTTGGAATCCCCGGTTGCCGAAATGTCCCAACGCCTATTCTTTCGGGTTTTCGCATTTCGAGAAATTTGGGTGCAAGGGATATCTCTACTCCTTGGAATCCCTGGTTGCCGAAATGCCGAAATGTCGAAACACCGAAGTGCCTTGGCATTCGATCAATGACTCACAATAATCCCCGGGATCTACGGTCCACGTCTGACCTCGATATTTCTCTATTTTCGTGATTCATGGTTTTGGGAGATAAGGACCTCTGTCCTTCCAACTCGCGATACCTGAAATCGTGAAATGGACCAATGGTCCAGCGCTGCCTGTGATCGACGGTTCACGTCAAATCGCAATTTCACGATTCGGGGTTTTGAGAGACAAGGATCTTCGTCCTTCCAACTCGCGATACCCAAAATCATGAAATGGACCAATGGTCCAGATCTATTTGAGCTCGATGGTCACTATTCTTCCTGAGCTTTGGATGTCAAAAATCCCTCACCACTAACCTCCTCGCAGCTCCACCTTATCCAACGGCTGGCGGGGTTTCAGCGTTTCTCCTCAAGGACTCTCCACCGTCCGTTCAAATCTCCGGGGTCTCCCCTCCCGGATCTACGCAGCGTTAAAGCCTGCACTTCTCCCTCAAATCGGACGGTCCACGAGATCTTTCACCACGATCCAACGCTCAACGATGTTCTTACTCCTTAGCTTTTACTCACTTCAGAATTAGAAGATTTTCCAAGTCTTCGAAGAATCGGTCTTCGTTCCTTCTAGGGAATGAGTTCTTGGATCTCGATAACACCTTCCGAAGCATTATCCCTCCTGAGCTTTGTCTGGTTCAGACTTCGATTTTTCACGCACTCCTTGCATTTGAGGAATTTCGATAACTCATATCCACGATATTTCTCACAGAGAAATTCCTCCTGATCTCCTTATGTTCCTCTTTGGCTCAATGCACACCTTGTAGAGCTTCCAATGAAGAAAAACAATTGAAACTGGAAAAAATCACAGTTCCATCCACTTGTTCATGTAAACAGAAATGACAGGAAAATGCACATAGTCCACACACCATACATTTGGATCAATTTTCCATTATGTTATATTCACAAGTGTCCAATGGCTATAGAATACATTCAAAATTACAGTAACCCAAAACACTGATATCTCCTGTTAACTCGCAGTTCTCTCTTACAACTAATTTCTCTCTGTATTGCAGCTCTCTCTAACTGGGTGTACAAACTTCTACATAACTCAAAAATGTTTCTAGGGTTTCCCCTGGCTACTTGCCTACTCTAAAATTCATCCTACGCTATCTTAGTTCAGTCGCATTCCAGAGCCAAAATGGAAACTCCTACTCTATTTACAATTTCAAAACTTGCCTCAAAGGGTAAAATTCGGCACCGGTTCAAGCGTGCCTCCAAAGGTGAATTCCAGCGCTGAGTGGAGGTGGATTCTGAAATCAATTGTAACTGTCCACGTTGAAGTTCTGGAAGAACTCTCACATGTTGAGTGGTCTCGCCTCGGTGTGCTTGCCAACGATGCTCCTGCATCACAGATGGAATGGTGTGATATATTTCATCAATGGGGTCATTTACCACCCCGCTACCCAAATTTGTAGAAGTATTAAAAGATGAATCATACTCCATTCTGTGAGTTTTGTAAATCCATGGGACATGATGTCAATAATTGTCAACCACTCTAGCTAACGCAGTACAATACCCATGATGCATTATGGGAATAGGAAGAACAAAAGGGTGGTGATCGTGGTGGTGCAGAAAGAGGAGGATACCAAAGATGTCCAAGGGGAGGATATGGGCGCAATCACAACCGAGGATATGGAAGAGGGGGAGGTAGACCCCCCACTTGTTTCAATTGTGGAGAAATTGATCATGTATCAAGGTTTTGTACCAAACCACATATGCTTTGTGCATACCGCTACAGTCTCGAGCATGTCACAGAGGACTGTCCTGACTTAGTGAAGAAGTGGGAAGGAAAGAATATGCATTGAAATATGGTGCATGCAGAGTTGCACAAAAATAAGAAGAAAGATGAGGAAATCGTTGTCTGGGTAGTAACCCGAGAAGGAGCGAAGATAGGAGTTGACATTGAGCATGGTGAGAGCTCAGGTCAGAAGCCATAGGGGAAGATAAGGAAGGAAACATATCCCCCTCCTAAGTTTGATGTTTCCCAACAAAAATATTTTTTACACGACACACATAGAGCTATTGAAAAAGAAAGAGTGTGAGAAGAATTGCAACACCGCGACACAAAGATCACTGGAGGAGGCTCAGATTCGTGAAGAAGTATGGCGAGTGACATAAAGGTCTCTTAAGGAGGCACATATACACGAAGAGGTACATAGGATGATCTAGAGGTCGTTGGAGGAGGTTTGCGCCAGGGAAGAGCTCCAGGGCACGATGCAAAGATCATTGGAAGAAGCTCGTTTATATGAAGAGATGCAACACACAATGCATAAGTCGATGGAAGAAGAGTGCAGACGAGAAGAGATGTGACACACAAAGAAAAGAGTGCTTGAAGAGAAGCACCTAGAGGAATTGTAGTGTGCAACACACACTGAAGCATTGCATAACTTGGGGCATGAGACAAACACCGAGGATCAAGTAAGTAATTTCTTATGTTGTTGTTTAACAATGCTCAATAATCATGAGGCCGTGAAGAAGTTAACGTAGATGTTATCCACATGTATGGGGAAAGAATTTACGAATATGACTATATCATCTCCCCTACTATAAATATATATATTCCAAGTTAGTAAGCAAAGTGTACGGGGCACGAATTAAAGATGAAAATGGAGCTTGGTGGCTATGACATGGATGGAGTCATATTTGATTAGGGTTCGAACGTAAATATTCTACCGAAGAAGTCCTGGGAGGTGATGGGTAAACCAAAATTTGTTTGGTCTCCTATCCAATTGTGGCTGGAAAACTAATACAAGATCTACCCCATAAGATGACTGAAGCAAGTGGAAGTGGCTACAAAAGGGGTAAATACAAAGGCCGACTTTGAGGTCATAGAGATTATCGATGACTCTGACCCATACCCCACATTACTTGGCATTGATTGGGCCTTCAATAATAATTTCGTGTTGAATTTGAAGAAGAGGTAGATGTCATTTGAGATAGACACCCTGCGCATAGTCGCACTACTGGATCTGAATGAAGGAGACAGATACAATGAGCTAGTGGATGAGGTTGCACAAAGTTCTGTTATTGAAAAAATTTATAAGTTTATTGGGCACATGAAGGATTACATTAACCCCACCGAAAATGGAGAAATAATTTGGTGAAGTGTCAAGTCATATGACACTAATTCCGAAGATTCCATGGAAAGGTGGAAAAACAAGTTGTATGAAGTCTCCACTCACATATGTGAGAGGATAACAAAAGCAGTATGTTAGATAGAATCTGAGTTGTGTGATGCCCCATAGTTTTATGGGACAAGGATGATAGAAGAATTCATCATACATATGGAGAAGGCCATCCCCGCAAAACAGATGATCCAGGCCATATATGTAGTGGTTTGAGGGACACCTGCATGGTGGTAGGAAACTCATAGTGTGACTATTCATAGTTGGGTGTAGGTGGCTGAGTTGATAAAAGTTCAATTCCAACCCATTGTCGATTTCTAATTGGAAAACCAGTATAAGGGTACTGAGGATGACTTGGAACACATCCCTTTTTACGAATGACGCTAGACTTCTAAGAATATTCCTCAAACCTAATGGGTCCACCAGTTCATCCACACTATGGATATGGTCCATAGAAGTTGGTATATTTAGGAGGAACTCAAGAGGAAACCGATAGATTGGACCCATATGAGCTTCCATTTTTACGTCGCATTTAGCTTCACAACAAAAGATATGGATCAAAGAGCGGCCCTCCTCCTGGTTAAAAACTTTATATTTCATTGTCATCCCAAGGACACCACACCAAAGGTGGTTTTCTTGTATCGTCATCTAGTGGAAAAACTGAAATACACAGTCCATTGTTGGAAAATCGATGTTGATATTGTTGATGATGATGACCCACATGGCATCCAGATCAATGAATCTGAAGGAGAGTGCACACTAAAATGTACAACAAAGGACATGGTTGCACTAGATTATAATGGCCCAATTAAAACTAAGAAACATAATATCGGCACTGAGGAAGTGCCCAAGATGGCCATCATTGGAGATTATTGGGATAACGAGATAGTCACTCAAGTTCTTGACCTCCTCAAGGAATATGAGGACTTGTTTCCCTAGAGTTTTTTTGAAATGAAAGGCATTGTAGGATCGTTGGGGGCCATGATAATTCAACTCAAACCGGATGCCAAACCGGTCAAAAGAAGGCCTTATTGGTTAAATCCCAAATATAAGGAAAATGTGTGCAAAGAATTCGATCAGATATTGGATGTTGGGATCATTGTCCCCGTGGAGAAGTTCGACTAGACTAGTTCTATGGTTGTTCATCCCAAGAAGACTGATGATGTTCAAATCTATGTATATTTGAGAAGTCTCAAGGCAACCTGCGACCACGACCCTTTCCCGACACTTTTCACAGATGAGGTGATGGAAAATGTTGGCGGTCGAGAAGCCCACTCTTTTACAGATAGATTTTCATGGTATCATCAAGTTCATATCGTAAAGGAGGATCAAGCCAAAACCACCTTTGCGATGGAATGGGGGTCCTTTGCCTACACTGTAATTCCCTTTGGCTTAAAGAATGCCCCCATAGTATTTTTCCAGATAGTAGTCACAACCTTCAAGGAATGTATCCACAAGTTTCTTGAAGTTTATTTGGATGATTGGATGATGTTCAATTTGTTGAAGGAACACATGCAAGCTATCTGGTTGATACTAGACCAATGTCGTCATCTACATATTTCATTAAATTTAAAAAAGTGCATCTTTTGCACACCCTTGGGCACATTGTTAAGCCACGTCATGTGCAAAGATGAATTATTGGTGGATCAAGCTAATATTGTTTCCATCTTGGATATGGTGTCCCCCACTTCAGTTCATGAGCCGTGCACGACATTGGATCATACAGGATATTACCGACTGTTTATTTAAAATTATACCAAAATTGCGGCCACATTGGAGAAATTGTTGTGTAAAGATACTAAATACAACTGGACACTAGAATTCCAGAAAGCCTTGGATACTCTCAAAGAAAAACTTCTCACTGTGCTAATTATGATTTTTATTGATCGATCTAATCCCTTTCATGTTCATGTGGATGCCTCGTCCATTGCGTCGAGTGTGGTTCTTGTCCAATCGAGCGAAGGTAATTTTGACCATCCGATATATCTTGTCATTCACAAGTTGTTTGATGCAAAAAATAATTATACTACTACAAAGTGTGAGGGCCTCACCATGGTATATGCATTACAAACATTTCACCATTACTTATTGCAGACCCCATTCAAATTATTTACCGATCACTCTGCGCTCAAATATTTTGTCAACAAGCCAATATTAGGATATATAATATGTTGATGGTTGTTTCTCTTCTAAGAATTTGAGTTTGAAGTTGTAGTTAATCTAGGTAAGTACGGTTTTGGACCAGATCAACTGTCCTAGCTTGAGACTGGAGAAGCTAGTCAAAGACTAGATGACAAACTCCCAGATGCAGAACTCTTCTGGGTCGAAGAAGTTCCTTATTAATTGGCTAAGATCGTTGAATTTCTCATGTCAGGACAACCTCCACCAAGGTATACCCAGACTCAACGTCGTCAACTAGTAACCCGTAGTGCAAACTATTAGTTAATTGTAGACAATTGTATAAGTTGGGTGTGGATGTCATCCTGTGTCATTGGGCATTAGAACATGAACATGACCCCATTTTGTATAAAGCACATGAAGGTATTGTTGGAGGACACAATACAAGTAAGGCTACAACGCACAAGGTTCTGTACATAGGGATTTGGTGGCCCTTACTCTTTACAGATGCTAAGGACTATTGTAAGTGTTGTGATGTGTGTCAACGCATTGAAAATCCCTGTCAGAGAGATGAGCTTCCTTTGTTTCCAATGACCGCGCTAGAGCCCTTTCATAAATGGGAAATAGATTTTATGGGTCCCATCATCCCCCCCACGCATCGCACAAGTGTGCACTACATTGTTATTGTGACTAAACACCTAACTAGATGGGTCGAAGTTGAATTAGTCAAAGATTGTATAGCACAAATGGTGACACAATTCATTTTTTAGAATGTGATCACCATATTCAATTGTCCAAGGGTGTTGATGATCGACCAGGGCTCACATTTTTTTAACAATACCATTCAACAACTCACTCAAGAGTTCATGATGCATCACCAAAGAGCACTCCCTACCACCCTTAAGTTAATGGTACGCTTGAAGCTTTTAATAAAAATTTCGAGCATATTTTAACCAAAGTTTGTAATGTGCAGCGTGACAACTGGGATCAGAGGATCCCCACAGTATTATGAGCTTATAGAACAACATGCAAAAGTCTGACATATCACACACCATTCAAATTGGTCTATGGAAAATAAGTAGTCATGCCACTAGAATGTGTTGTTTCTAGTCTCCAAGTTTCCCTGGAACCTAGATGACAGATGATCAATCCCTTCAACACAGTTTAGATGAACTCATGGAAATAGAGGAGGACAATATGATGGCGTAATTCAACCAAGTGGTTGAAAAGGAGAGACAAAAAGTATGGCATGATCGTAACATCCACCAGAAAATCCTTCAATCTGTATATTAATTTTTTTTATATGACAACAAGTATTTACAACATCTTGGTAAGCTACACGTGCGTTGGTTGGGTCCTTTCTATCTAGTATACATAAATGAAGCAAGTGTATCCAAGATGAAAACATTTTAAGGACAATCGATCAAGGGATTTATTAATGGTGGCAGGTTAAATGTGTACTACGACCCACATGGGTCAACCGTCATTTAGCTCCCTCTCTCAACTTTCAATGTTGGTAGAGTAGGATTAGTATAGGATGTACAATAGGTAATACAACTCATAGTTGACAAAATTTACCTTTCTGACAACACGTAATACACATCACTCACATAGGAGGACTCGATAGATTGACTGTTTTGCAGATTCCCTAGATTTTCAAATCAGGCTATTGTTATCGAATAAGTACAAGGTCCTGGCCTTGATTGCAAATTCATGTGAGACTTAGTGGAGTTTCATGGTGATTTGGTTCATTGAAAGGTCAAGCAATCCAATTTGGGCAGCCCACACATGACACAGGTACACAGTCAGTTATGCCGCCACAATCCCCAACAAACATCACTAGTATAATGGATTTGACATTTGATCTCCCCATTTGTGTCGCTTTGCCACCACTTTCTAATTATTCTCCAATCCATCCCCTCCTTCAGATCTTTCTATCACCCCCGCTTACCCTTTCCCCCAAACTACACTCTATACATAACACTTCCCCTATGCTCTCAATGGATAAATTATCCACGCCCCACTCTCTCCCACCCCCGCGTATGACTTCCTCCATCATTCACTTGGAAATTCCCCCCCTTCACCCCTACTTAGCCATTTTTCCCAGTTCTCTTTCCATCTTCCCATTCATAACATGGCTTAGCATACTGTCAATACTCTCTCACTCCTAGTTCAGTTAGGCAAGATGAGAACCCACAGTTCATTTTTCATGCACACTGTTAATTTCTTATCAACTACTTGGCAGAGGTATCACCCCCTTCTTTCCCTTCAAGACATAGCCCGAGTCCACATAGTTCCCTGAATTATGCTCTGTATTTGCGACAATTTGCTAGCTCTCTGACCCCAAAGATGCTTGGGTTGTTTCCATGGATACTCACCTTTGTTGACATGGATAGCCTGAAGCAAGCTCTCTATTCCACCAAGTTAGGAGGACCCTGTCTTTTGTCTTGTCTTACCAGAACAAAAAGACAAGCAGATGATTATGTTGTCTCTTTAGAAAACTAAAGTTTTTTTTATTTCAGACACCGGGGTGGTGTCTCGATGGCGTGCTTTAAACAAAACCCCCATTCATCACCACACACACCATCGAAGGGGAAGATTCGACCCTCTAGCCAAATGAACTCCACTGGCATGTTTGAAACAGTCCTAGAAAAATGTTAGGTTACAGGTTGTAGCTACATCCCGGGTAAATGATTTTCTATTACTAAAACCCTTTGGTTTGAGACTTTGGTCTGGTAATGATAATTTTCTCTTACTCAAAATTTCAGTTGTTACTACATGAAGCAATTGGCTCATGGACGAGCCAAGTAATAGTGGTGGGGGCCTGTTGGTACCTAAAGTTTTGGGTTAATCTTACACATGCATACAAATGAAGTTGTGCGCGCACCTAAGCTAATGCACAAAGATTGAAAAAAAGTGTGCATCGAACGGAGTTTTGATATTGTGCACCAAGCTTGAAGTCTACCAAGTGTGTGTCGACCCAAGTTTTGTCAGTTGCATCGTAAATCAAGAAGACGCACACCGAAATCAAGAAAGGAATCATCAGGAAATCTCCCTGAATGATTATTTCCAACAACATAAGGGAACATGGAACATCCAGAGGATGAGCTAGCCAGTCAATTAGGATCTCCCTCATTTCATAAAGTCTATGTGGACTGCAGGCATGTGCTAGAAGCATGTGATGAAATTTGTCAGTAGAGCGAGTGGAGCTGAGCTAAAAGAGATAGAGCTCCTGAGCAAAGAAATACATAAAAGGGAGCAACAACATCAGAAATAGAGTTAGTTAATCAGGGGATTCACTATGTTGTTGTTGTTAGTTATTCATCGTCTAGATCTTGCTCTGAGTCTTTGTAATAGTGTAATGTTGTAATGATTTTGAATAGAGTCTGATTCTGTCATACGGTTGAGGTCTAAAAGGATGCGCATGGCACAATATGTTGTAATTTTGGGGAATTACATAAAGAGGACATGGACTCTATTGTTGTTGAATATAGTTTTCTTAATGTATGCTTGTGTTCAATGGAAGGGAAGCAGTAAAAAAGCTACAACAATTATGATCTATCATGTGTCACTCATGTGTTATTTGAATATTTGTGTGTATTGTTTTACATATTGATAATAGTAAGTTGTTATTAATGGAGTGTATGAATGCTATCCTGGATGGATCCATGTGTCTTTAGTCCTTCATCCCTGTCACAAGACCAGATGGTTTTTGTGACATGCATTACATCTCAGGTGAGACCTTCTTCGACCTTGGTTGAAGATTGATATGTCAATGTTTTGGGATTTTTGTTGGTCAACTCTGGATGAACCCTAGTTCTAAACTCCCTAGTGTTAAGAAGGACGTGTGCAAGCGTGAAATGATCCAACGCCAACTAGTCGAAGTTATGAGGGGATCCAACACATGGAAGCATGAACCAACAAGCCAAAGTACATATGCACCAGTAAGTCAAGAACATATGCAACACTTCATGGATTCAAGGATCTTCCTAAGGGAAGGTCGTTTTGGTAGCAATTGTCGGGTTGGAGATGAGATCCAAAGGTGGATTTAGACGCACTAAGGAGATCGTATTCAACGAATGTTTCCAATGACAACAACAACTTGGATTGAGGGAGGATGTAAAACCCTCCGCAACACCCACCAAGTACACATGGACTCCTTGGGAAGACTTGATGACAAGTTGGTCGACGAATAAAAGGATAGATGTGATTGGTTGGGCACATGAAAATCTTATAGGTGTGGACAGGAGCACCTTGGGTGCATGCCTTAAGTAGGCGGAACCAAGGGGGTATGTGTCACACAAGACTTGTGAAACATGTAAGGTTGTGACGAATACTTGGGGTGCATGAAAGCACGGACATGGTGACTTGGGCACATGGTCAAGAAGTGAATTCATCTTCCTTGGTAACATGTGACACGATGGGGAGGTCGGCCTAACCTCCCATCACACCTCGTGATGAGTTGGAACCATCCAACATAAGGAACACAAACAAAGAAAATGATTTGACCATGTGATGGGGCACATCAATCCATGAGACACATTGGTTCATGACCATGTGATTGGCACATTGCCAAATGGACTCGTCGGTTTGAAAGAACACGACTGTGCGAAAGAGTGCTTCAACCCAAAGGGGCTCACTGGTCCATGAAGGGATGTGACGGTTGACACACATATAAAAGAACCAAGAGGAAAATGAGTCAAGGGAGGACATCAAGGAAGCATGAGGCAAGTGATCAAGTGAACATAACCAAGCAAGTGAGGGCAAGTTCGGTGAGACAGGTCGCAGACTGAGGTGGACACACCATGGGGCGAACTGAAGCTTTGTAATGACTTGGTGTGGTGACTCTTGCAAAGAGAAGAGGAGAGACGTAATAGGTTTGAGGTTGGTGAATGTTGGGGCGAATCACAAGTCTTGCGAAGAGTGTTGCAATGGTGAAGTCTGGTGGGGTGGATCTGTGTGACCGGGCAAAGTGAGAGAGTTAGATTTTCTTGGTGGTGTGAGGTGAGTTGCATGACTTTGCTTAAGCATTGCAATCGGGCTAGTAGTGCTCTTGTATTGTAACTTGATTTCACATAATAAAGCCAAGCTAGGTTTTAGGCATCGCTAGTGCCACCCGCGCTATATATATGTGTCTCTTGTATGTTTGACAAGTGTCTCTCTTTGTGCTTTGCATGTTTCACATTTGTATATTTAAAATGACTAATTGTTGAATGTGTTCACAATTGTCTAAGTGTACACGCGAGTTGTATAAAGTGAGTGTGTGACTTGCCTGTAGCCTAGAATAGAGTATGAATATGCTATAGGTGAAGAGGCATAGTCGAGAAAGAGTATCCTTGGTGTAGCCAAGTTGTCAAGTAAGAACCATCACAGTGCCACACACTTCGTAGAGAGGCCGAAACTTAGTATTTCGGGAGGGTCTCCAAAGAAGTCATGACAACAACCCTCTACCACACTTAGACACTCAAGTAAGCCATGAGCTATTTGGATGTGCAAATTAAGTTGCACTCCTTCTAATGTCCCTCCCCTAAGTTATGAGAATAGTTCCAATAAGAAATAAGTATGATTTAATATTTGTTAAAAGAATGCATAATCTCTCACAAAAGCTTTAAATCATCTTAAATTATATCAATATATAAAATAATAAAAATGGAAATGGAAATATACAAAATTATTTTTAAATTAAACGCTATGTTAATTTAATTTTTTTTATATAGAATATTATTATAGTTTATTTGATTTTTTTTTTTCAAATATCTCTTTTCCGGTGTCCCCACCTGAATCTGTCTCGCCTGAGGTTACCTTACCTGAATCTGCCTCTCGTTCGAAAGATCGAAGAGAGACCTACTTGGAAAAGAAAGATCCCGTTCTGTTGATCTTTGGCCTGTCTTGGTTGGGTCGATCAAAGCAATTGATATGTAGCAGTTCACTATCCATCTGTGAAGGCAGGCGGAAAAAGAAAGGTAGTGTGTTCAAATGAATCGAGTCCAGTTGGTAGTCTTTCGTTAGCGGGGTCTGTCTTTCTTTGTTAGCAAGGAGCAGTCTTGAACGATCCCAAATCCTTGTTTCACTTTCCGACTTCACAGATCATACGAGAGATCCTGTGATGACAGGGCAGGTCTTCGCCCGGATACATCCCCATTGCAACATATCTTCTCTACCGCTTTAATTGAAAGAAGAACTTATTTTTAGATATTTTTTTCAAAAGTTTAAAAATTGACTAAGTCTTAATATTAGTTATTAAGATTGAATAATCCAAATGTAATAAAGATTTTTAAAAGTATGGAATGCATTTATATATTCAAAAATTATTTTGGAATGATAAAAAATTACAATTTTGTTAAAAATTATAACCAAATTGGAAGGAAGGTCCAAATCAGTCAAAATCGTATAATGTTTTAATTGAAAAAAGGTGCATAGCAGTCAAAATCGTATAATGTTTTTGAAGTGAAGGAAAGGTCTATATCAGTCCAAATCGTATAATGTTTGAGGTGTGACATCCACGTAACTGTACTTGTTGGAACATCCATACGATCGGGATTTAGACGGATTCATATGTACGGATTTCTGCCACTGAATCTATATACGGAGTTCTGTCGTCTACAGCTTGCTTAAGTCGGCAGAATCGCGGCCCTTCGAGAGATTTCGAGTCAGCTTATTGATGCTGTGGCTATCCACCATGCAGCAGCCTCCCAATGATTGGGCTGCTGCATGGTGGATAGCCACAGCCGCTTATTGATGGAAGGGAGGGAAGGCCGAGGGAGAATGCTCTTTGCCCATCTTTATTAGGGCCCGCAGTGCAGTGCTGCACTGCACTGCAGAAATCTTATCTCCTGCATGTGCGGTAGACCTTATTTCCCTCGATTGTTCGGGAGCTTTCTGAAACCGAAGGTGTGCCCTCGATTGTTCGGGAGGAAAACGCTTTTGAAGTCGGTGTTGTATTCTCTCCGCTTGATTTTAGGGTTCTCCTGCCATTTAATCTTGTTGTAAGCCTTCGGATTTGGTGGAAACTTTTCCTTTTCCCTGTGTATGATTTGTATACTAATCGCCAGAGATCTTGCATTTTGTTGTAATCTCAGATTGGAGTGACATGGCCCGCGAGAAAATAGAAATTAAAAGAATAGCTAACACTTCGACCAGGCAGGTGACGTTCTCGAAGAGGCGTAGGGGGCTGTTAAAAAAAGCTCGGGAGCTATCGATTCTATGTGAAGCTGATGTAGCCCTGGTCGTTTTTTCTTCAACTGGGAAGCTATACGACTACTCCAGCTCCAGGTACTCCCATGTTCTTTCTTCTTCTGGTTCGAATTCATAGTCTCCATAAAGAATAAAGAAACATAGATAAGCTACAAGGAATCTGTATTTCATTAGTTATGCGTTTTCCAAACCGTTAATTTGACATTGGAGCTACAGCATACTCTAATAGAAATACAGATTCCTAGTATGTGCGATGAAATAACAGAGCCGATAGTAAAACCCCGGTTCTCCACATTGATCAGATATCCCGGGGGTCCAGAAGGACCACGTTGACGGTCTTTATCCAAGGACTAGGATCAAGGAAAATCTTACGCATCTGAGTTGATTCAAGGACTAGAATGAAGGAAAATCTTTTACAGAAATTTATCATCCCCTAAATCCAATTTTAACATAGAATCTTTGCAATCTTTGCAGAGAGAAAAGCAAGGTCAGTCTTGGGTTTGATATTGTCCATTAAAAATAGATTTAACAATGCAATATATTAGAATACACACTATTTTGATATAGTTTTTTTCATTTGAAATGCTTCAAATTAGTATATATTGAGTATAAAGTTCTATACTGATGCATAATCCTCATGATTTTATTTTTAATTAATATTTAAATAACAGTTAAAAGAATATTCATTATGTATTATGTATTATATTGTAGTCATCAATATTAGCATTTTAACTTCTTCAACTTCATAGTTTTTTTTATTTGAAATGCTTCAAATTAGTATATATTGAGTATAAAGTTCTATACTGTATGCATAATCCTCATGATTTTATTTTTAATTAATATTTAAATAATAGTTAAAAAAATATTCATTATGTATTATATTGTAATCATCAATATTAGCATTTTAATTTTTTCAACTTCAAAAGAGTATGAGATTTATTTTTATCTTTATAATAATAATAATAATACACTAAATTGGTGTATAAGATTATTGGTAAAGTTTATGGAAGTATACATATCCTATTTTTTTTGAATTTGAACTTGTAAATTTTTAGGAGAAAACACATGGTCTTAACTATTAAAATATTATTTACCAAATATAATTAAATCAGAAAAAAATATTATCATTAAATTGATTAAAAATTGAATTGAAAAAAATATTTTTATATATATAATTAATTTTATAATTTATGAAACAAAATTTACATATATAGAGTTCAGTATAGAGTTCAGGATATCTTAATTTACACTATATAAATAATATATCTT
>ML781116.1:30355-47367 GCA_009831015.1 Picea engelmannii | reverse complement strand
TGGGCAGGGGAGCGCTGCCCAAAATTCCTTCAAAAAAGCCCAACGCTCCCCCAGAATGGTGTCCTGAGTGTTGCAACACTCCCCCAAAGAGGGGTAGGGAGCGTTGGCACTCCCTGACAGTGGGTAGGGGAGCGTTGCCCTTCAAAAATCATTTTTAAGTGGTTATTTTCATGGTAAAATCTTTGTACTCATCAGATAATTTCTCCTTCTTAAACCAGTCTTTGAAGGTGTCTTAAGTGTCCCTGTGATGTCGTTAGAGACACGACATAGGCAAGATGACAGTATGATGTTTGTGACACTTGCGACACTTATGGATAAAAAGAGACACTTGCGACACTTGTAATGACGACAAAAGGTCATCATTGAAGTGAGTAATTTTGATGTATAACAGATTTCCCCCCAAAGTACGAAGTTAGAAGACGGGAACAAATGACAAGTATGTTCAACAATTTATGTTACAGAGAAATCCCCCTGAGGACAAGTGGATTTCCTCTTGGATACTAGACCCCTATAACCAAGACAGAAAGGTGCTAATGTAGACACTGGCATTCCTTTTCATGAAGCTAAACTATTCAAGGAAGAAGAAGAAATAAAGATAAATACCTTTATCGACGTTTGTCCTTGCTCGATCCAGGATTATCTTGATCTCCAAGTTCTTCAGAAGGTCCTGTAATACAATGAGCAGCAACAACGAAACATTCTTCCTACTCTACCATGATTAACTTCATAATAGATCTATCAAAAGAAACAAGTTCATGAACATACACAAACTTAAAGGAAACAAGCGAAGCACATATTTATATTAATGAAAACAAAGCAAAGTGCTTACAACCATAGATGTAGGTGCAACAACTTCACCAAGCTCTCTTTGTCCAGACCCTTTGCTCAAATGATCCACCAATAGAATGGATGTAACTTCATTGATATCTTCCTTATGAGATCATAAGTTTGATGCCTTCCTATTTCTCCATATCTTTTTAACATGAGAAAGCCTTCTTATATAAGCTTGGAGAGACCTAACCACCTTAGAGATTCTTGGGATAGGTTGAGGATCATTCTCCTTCAGTTATGAATCCTCCCTAAGATCCAGCCTTCACCTCAAATTCGAATCCAACTGATTTCCAAGATGAAGGGGATTTTTCCCTGATTTTCCTCAACAACCCAAAATTTACTCAAACAAACCAACGCTCCCCCAAAAGGGTGCACAGAGCGTTGCAATGCTCCCCCAAAGGAGGGTACATAGCGCTGGCACTCCCTGACAGTGGGCAGGGGAGCGCTGCTCAAAATTCCTTCAAAAAAGTCCAATGCTCCCCTAGAATGGTGTCATGAGTGTTGCAACGCTTCCTCAAAGAGGGGTAGGGAGCGTTGGCACTCCCTGACACTGGGTAGGGGAGCGTTGCCCTTCAAAAATATTTTTTAGGTGGTTTTTTCCATGGTAAAATCTTTGTACTCCTCATCAGATGATTTCTCCTTCTTAAACCAATCTTTGAAGGTGTCTTAAGTGTCCTTGTGATGTCATTAGAGACATGACATAGGCAAGATGACAGTATGATGTTTGTGACACTTGTGACACTTATGGCTAAAGAGAGACACTTGCGACACTTGTAATGACGACAATAGGTCATCATTGAAGTGAGTAATTTTGATGTGTAACGGATTTCCCCCCAAAGTACGAAGTTAGAAGACGGAAACTGATGACTGAAGTACTTTGTAGACTTTTTCAAGCAAGGGTATGGACTCGGAGAACCTGGCAGAAGCTGCACACAACCATCAACAAAAATTATGACATGTTTCAAACCCAAGGCAGGCATACCTATGCTTGGATGATAAAGAGGTTCAAGGTATGGCCGCCATAAGATACATTGTGGATCCATAATTATATTGACAAAAAGGGTATAGCCACTGAAGATACAATGTGGATCTATACTTCCATGACATGAACTGATCGTAGCCATGAAAAATACACAGTGGATCTACGAGATGACAAGACATAGCCACGAACCAATACAAAGTGGATCTATGTGACAGGTATATGTGTCAATATTCAAGAGAAACTCCATCGCAACCTGGGCAAAGTACATATAAGAGTGATGACTCAACCCAGGGTCTTCTCACCGATCCCGATGTAGTACGAATCTAACCATGTGAATAGATTTCTTGATGTCGAACATGGCAGAAACCACTTGATTACTGATCAATGAGGTAAACTGTTAACAAGCGCGAGGGAAATCACCATTGATGTCAATGATTCCCAAGGTACCCTAGTACATTCTAGCAAATGTGAATATATGAGCTGAAGTCGAACATTCGTGGAATCATCCGATCAGAGGTCAATGATGTAAACCGACTGTCGGAAGCGAGGAGGCCTTCCATTGAGGCATGCAGGTCCCAAGGTACTAACTGGTTTCTAAGTTTAGTTCCCAGATAATGTGTTGAAGTTGACATGAGCAAACTTGTCGTAGGAGGGCCTTGATGTATCCCCCATCAATGACATGAAACTGACACAGAGATGTAAATTGGTAGATCAAATGAACATGGACTGACATGGGTATTGAAACAAGATATTTGTGATGGCTGAATCTCGAGGCAGATACTTCCCTTAAATATTGAGGCACAACAGCAGAAACATGACATGGACCAAAACATGATGATGCAGTGGATACTGTGACTTTCGTTGGGTCACCCAAAGGAGTAAGGAAACTTAGATGATTGGTTCAGTGCAGAGGTTCAACGGATTAAAATGTGTGCAAAGACAAAGTGTCGTGTTCAAGGGCGACAGTAAGAGTTACTGGTAATGTTCTCAAAAATTGATTGGCTTGCTTCCTTCAATTTTTACCCCATCCAGATAGACGAGTACCTCGTTTTGATTTAATGAGCTCGAGGAGGGTAACACATGCTCGATATAACTCACCTTTGGTAAGTCCCTCTTCCTTTGTTTAACAAACTGGAAGAAGTAAGGGTTCGGTCCCATATGGGACCTTCAATGTATGATTGTTTAACGAGTCCAGAGAAGGTAAACTTGGTGATTTTTCATGTTTAGAGAGTCTGAAAAGAACTTAAAGATGACTCTAGTGTTGTCCTTTTTCGTAATGTTAGTCTCGTGAGGTTGAAAAAGAGATAAATTATCACTCGAAAGATGCCCTTTCAAACCTTTTAATGAGTGGGAAAGGAAGCAAGATCACTCAACAATCTTTTCATGTTTAGATAGTCTGAAAAGAGCTTAAAGACGACTCCAGGGGATTCCTTTTTCGTATATCCATGCGAGCCCGAGAAAGAGATAAAAGGTTGCTCGGTTACATTCTCATGTTTTTACGAGCGCGAGAAAGAACAAAGACTAAGCTCGGTACTCTGCCCCCAGCTTGAAATCTAGTGGCTTAACTACATAATGATCATCAAAGGTTGGAGACATGCCCCCAAGCTTCAATTCATTCATCGACTTTGAGGTTGTCACCAATTTATGTACTAGATGGAGAAAAAGGATAAGAGTGGATGAAATGAAGGTTCAAATACGAGACCTAACTAAAGACTCGACTCAACATCTATGAAATCTGGTGAAAGAATCGACCTGACAGGAGAGGTGACTGTTTCATTTTTTAACGAGCTTGACACAGGAGAAGAACTATGCTCCAGGCTCTGGGTTGAATCCCCATATTTTTGTTTCATTTTTTAACGAGCTTGTTACAGAGAGGAAAAATTATGCTCATGGCTTCTGTTTCATTTTTTAACGAGCTTGCCACAGAGAAGAGAAACTATGCTCATGACCTTTGTTTCATTTTTTAACGAGCTTGCCACAGAGAAGAAAAACTATGCTCATGACTTCTGTTTAATTTTTTAATGAGCTTGCTACAGAGAGGAAAACTATGCTCAAGACCTCTGTTTCATTTTTTAACGAGCTTGCTACAGAGAAGAGAAACTATGCTCGTGGACTCTTCTTAATCATGGCTTCCAAGAAGATAACAATCTGGAAGGACACCATGTCAAGGGACAAAACTTGATCATGGCTTCCTAGATATTTTCACTGGATGGAAGAAGAATGCTCCTGAAGGAACACATGTCGAGGGTCTCGTCAGGGGTAAGGAGATCATGCTCCAATATCCCTACCGAAGAGATCACCATGTCAACTACCGGATCTAAGTCATCGGAAGTTGAAGTCATGGGAGACAATGCCACATAATTGACCTATGGGAGGGGTGATACCGACTGCATATAAGAACCGTGTAGGGAGGTCATTGGGTTGATGGTCATGTCAGGGCCAACGAACGAAAGTTGATCAATAGTCACCATTCTTCCATCGTGAGGGAAAGATATCACACGAAAGAGAGTGGACACAATATCTTTCATGGCATAAGCATAATCTCGCCCAAGGAGTAAATTGAAATCCAAGGGGTCCTAAACTACCATAACATCAATAAAGACAGTTTTCCCTCCCAAAGTTACAAGAAACTGAGGAAGGATCCCTAAAGGGTGATTGGTTCTTCTATTAAAAGCAAACAAAGTCTGGGTAACCGACACAAGCTGAGGATAACCCAAAGCTTGCCAAGCAATAGAGGACAAAATACTAACAGATGAACCTTCATATATTAGCACATGAGGAACGTCCCGACCACAAACCTGTACTATGATCTTGAAAGGAATGTGAGAGGGAAGACAAGGTCCAGTTAGCACACCCCAATAAAAAAGGATGGCCTCATTACTTGGAGGGGGTTTCGCGGGAGGAGGAATGCCCCCCAACACGGTAGATTTTGTATCAAAGAGAAAAATGTGGGCATAATCGGGTTTACTCTCTAGCGAGAGAGTAAGATTGATTGATAATGACATCAAATTGACCACTTGGGTTTCATTCTCCAAGGGGAGAATGGGGTCGATAGGTGGAAACCGATCAACCTCTTGGGTTACACTCTCTAACGGGAGAGCGAGATCGACCAAAGATGGGATCGGATCACCCACTTTGTCAACTGGTTCAACTAAGGATGTGACCCGATTGTCGACATGATCAACTAGATTGACCAATGAAGGGACTAGAGCAACCACTTTGGCACTCGTCAGAGGAGGAGTGGGATTGACCACGTTAGCACTCTTCAGATGAAGGGTGGGACTGACCAATGCCGAGACTGGATCAGTCACTTGGGTTTCACTTTTCAGATGAAAAGTGGGGTTGATCGATGATGGTATTGGATCAACTACTTTGGTTAGTGGTTCAACCGAGGATGAAACTAGATTGATCACCTGATCAACCGGACTGACCGGGGATGGAACCGGATTGACCATTTCATCAACTAACAATGGGTTGGGGGAAATCTTACGATAACCAGTTGGAAGTTGAATCTTTTCCAAAAGAGAAGAAACCTTGTCCATACGAGGACAAAGGTGAGAATAATGATCGCCTTCACATAACATACAAGGAAATTTGATAGTTGTCTTCTTCTTACCTACCTTAACATCACTAGTTGATGGGGTGTCACCAGCATGTTGAGCAGGGGTCGATGACATGGAGGATCACATTTCTAAGACCTTGGGAAGACCAAGGAAATCCCTCATAAAGTGGTCACCCTTACAAATACTACAAGGGAATTTGGGTTTTGGATTCTTCATTTTAATCTTGTCGAGCTCATCAATACTTCCAGTACAATGAATAGTAGTTGGTTTCTTGGATCGAACATTTGATATGGTTGGAGGCTTGGTCATTTTTGGGTTCTTCTTCTTCTTCTCTTTCTGTTTCTTCTTCTTCTTATCAACCTAGCTACTTTCTTTAGAGCTTTCACTAGGTGAAGAAGGAGAAAGGGAAGGAGACTTAATGGGTGAAGAAGGTGAAAAGTCAACATGAGGTTGATGTGTGGGTGGTGTGCTTACATCTGAAGCACCTTCATTCAAGATCACCGAAGTGGAAAACAACCATACCGACAACCCAATTGTGAGACCTGGAAGGCTCAAAGTAGCGATGTAAGGAGGACCAATATTTCTGTAAGAAGGAAAAACAAAGGTTTCCCCTAGTCATTCTAGGAACCGACGCCATAAAAAATAAAGATCCAACCTAGATTTTGCTAGGGAGAACAAACAACACAAGTTAAAAATCTAGTAAGAAAACAAGCAAACAAAACTTTCTCACAATGAGCACACTAGTTGGGGATGAAATCCAACGACGTGGGAAAAATGTAAGAAGGGTCTGAGATAGAGCGGGTGGAAAAGTTACATTGATGACCTGCAAGCTCCCACACATAATCGTGGTATACCCTCTAAGGAGCCAGAGTGAGTTTGGCCAACATCGATTCTAAGTACCGTGAAGACTTGCCCCTCCACAATCACCTTGTGTAAATACCCTAAAGAGATAGGCCACTAAGGTTACCAACTACAACAATGATGCCTGGGGAAACAATCGACAGTTCAATCCATGCACAAGGGCAGGGTATCTAGCCCGAAGTCAACTTGAAAGGATTCCACTCATCATTGTGGGTATACCTTCAAGAGACCCCCATAATACACGTAATCTCTACACCAAGACCAACAAAGCAGGGTGAGTAACTCTGTCAGTCTTAATGCGACCTCAGGTTTGACCCTTGTGTGAGAATGGCTTCCTAGGACAAAATGTAGCAATTGGATTTCACCGCTCCCTAACACAAGATTCTATGTTTGTTTGCATCGTTGGAAAGTTATCTTTCACACCTATTCCAAAGCCCTACAACTAATCTGATGTAGGTTTGGTACCAAAAAATATAAAAAAGTCTAATCAATTTTTAGTTTAGCGCTTTATTTTTAAGGATGTTGTTACTCAAAAGGAAAATGGCGTGGACAATATGGTGTTTTGACCGACTCGAAAGTTATGCAAAGAGATGAAGATGCAATCTTTTCATTTCGATGAAAGCTATGCTACGAGAAGGAGAAAACATTCATCATTATAGATGCACAATGTCCCAAAAAAGCCAAAAACCATGCAATTCCGCTACTTCAAATGCAAGCTAGTTTCACTACCCAAAAGCAAAAATGCATTTATCTTCTTTGTTTGATTATGACATATACAAAAATTAAATACAAAACCTTCAATGCTCCACTACTTTCAATTAGGAGAAAGAGTCCTATGCAGATGCAAAAGACACGAAGCAAAAGGGCTACAAACAAAGCATGCACTCAAGGCAGTGAGGTATGAAAGAAAACAAATAGAAACTTGTTCTAACAAGCAAGAACACCATCAAGGATTCTACAACCAATCAAGCATTCAAGGAATACAATAAAATGCAGAGAAGAATCCAAGAAACGATAGGGAGAAAGAGAAATCACTCAAAACTGTCCTGTCAAAAAAGCAGCTAGAAAAGACAATTTCACATTCCTAAAAAAGGTTTCAAGATCCAATCAAGACAATAGGGGGTGATAAGAATAAAAAACCATCAAAATCCAATCCAAACAACTTCACAAACCAACCACAGACTCTGGGTAAAGATCTCTGCAAAACGGGCTACAAAAGACTAAGCAGAAGAAGGCAAAAACTCTCAAAAAAGAGACTAGCGCTCCCTAACACAAGGGTACAGAGTGTTGAAACTCTACCTAAAACACTATATGGGAGTCTTGGCGCTCTGGTATGGCCTACAAGGGGGCGTTGGTCTTCCCAAAAACTCATAAAAAGAGCCAAAAAAAGAAGAAAAACTCACCCAAAATGCACAAAAAATGGTGAAATTGCTAGTGAAGGTATGAGAAGGCATATGGATGATGAACAACCAGTAAAAGTGATCTAAAAGGTGGTAAAAGGGCAGGGACAAACCAATGAAATATAAATAGGAGTTCCTTCCCCAGCAGAGTCACCAATTTCTATTACAGGAAAATCCCCCTATGGACAAGTGGATTTCCTCTTGGATACTAGACCCCTATAACCAAGACAGAAAGGTGCTAATGTGGACACTGACATTCATTTTCATGAAGCTAAACTATTCAAGGAAAAAGAAGAAAGAAAGGTAAATACCTTTACCGACATTTGTACTTGCTCGATCTAGGCTGATCTTGATCTCTAAGTTCTTCAGAAGGTCCCGCAATACAATGAGCAGCAACAACGAAACATACTTCCTACTCTACCATGATTAGCTTCATAATAGATCTATCAAAGAAACAAGTTCATGAAACATACACAAACTTAAAGGAAACAGGACAAGCACATATTTATATTAATGAAAACAAAGCAAAGTGCTTACAACCATAGATGTAGATGCAACAACTTCACCAAGCTCTCTTTGTCCAAACCCTTTGCTCAAATGATCCACCAACAAAATCCATGTAACTTCACTGATATCTTCCTTATGAGATCATAAGTTTGATGCCTTCCTATTTCTCCATATCTTTTTACCATGAGAAGGCCTCCTTATATAAGCTTGGAGAGACCCAACCACCTTAGAGATTCTTGGGATAGGTTGAGGATCATTCTCCTTCAGTTGTGGATCCTCCCTAAGATCCAACCTTGACCTCAGATTCAAATCCAACTGATTTCCAAGATGAAGGGGATTTTCCCCTGATTTTTCTCAACAACCCAAAATTTGCTCAAATAGGCCAATGCTCCCCCAAAAGGGTGCATATAGCATTGCAACACTCCCCCAAAGGAGGGTACAGAGCGTTGGCACTCCCTGACAGTGGGCAGGGAAGCGTTGCCCATAATTCCTTCAAAAAATCCCAACGCTCCCCCATAATGGTGTCCTGAGTGTTGCAACGCTCCCCCAAGGAGGGGTAAGGAGTGTTGGCACTCCCTGACAGTGGGTAGGGGAGCATTGCCCTTCAAAAATAATTTTTAAGTGGTTTTTCCATGGTAAAATCTTTGTACTCCTCATAACATGATTTCTCCTTCTTAAACCAGTCTTTGAAGGTGTCTTAAGTGTCCCTGTGATGTCGTTAGAGACACGACATAGACAAGACGACAATATGATGTTTGTGACGCTTGCGACACTTATGGCTAAAAAGAGACACTTGCGACACTTGTAATGACGACAACAGGTCATCATTAAATTGAGTAATTTTGATGTGTAACAGTCATGGAGGGGTATTCCCAATATTTATTAGCAACATTTTGAGACTCTTGTTTCACCCTCAAGCTTGTTGGTTTTGGACTAAGAATGTTGGAGGAGGAGGGTCTGGAATGTTCCTTTGGCCACGACGATACCTGTTGTTATAGCCACACCTTCGGAAGCATAGCGGCCCAAAGAGTGACAGATTCAAACTTAGAGGTGAAGTGATCTATGAGTTGGTTGAATACCATACATAGATGTCAGGTCGAGTCTTTGTAATGTGAAGTCTTAACTTCCTCTTTTTACATGCCGAGGAATGGTGAAGTCACTCCCCCTCCACTATAAACAATTATTCCATTTGGACCGGATCTCCACTTTAAATGCTAATGCTGCAAGATGGCTCTAATATTCCATATGCATGAGTAATGATGCTTTAAACTAGTTGATTTCATGTTGATATAGAGGTGCGGGTGATCGAATTTCAATGTACTGACCTTAGTTGGCAATAAGGCTCACAAAATCTCCCTCGTCACATGCTAGCGTTGATAACCCACGATATAACTTGCCTTCCTCGCACACGTCCTAGTGGCCAATCGACAATCCATCCAGGTGGATGTTGGGTTAGATATTTGTGATGAAGCACATCCCTAACACCCCATCCAGTGGATTTTATTTTATTTTAAAATTATATCTTAATTTTAATTAGATGGATGAGTGGAAATTTTATTTTATATATGTTATATTTTATAAAATCACTTAACGATCATTCTTAAAATTCACAGAGACCAAATTTGGTGTATCAGACCTTAAGAAAGGTAAGGAATTACTTGGTTTGCTTTAGAAGTTTATTTTTGTGATAACAAATATGAGTTAAAAGGTTAAGAAGGTTCGTATTATAACATATATTTTGAAGTTGTGATTTAATTCAAGTGTATGCATGGCATTCTAAGAGAAGGATTTTCAATTTCAATCCTCTTAGTTTCATAAATATGAAAAATTCTTTTGACCCACAACTTTTTAGGAATTGTCCAATGCCCTATTTCACTATGTATCTCTTGAGAGTTTGTTCTTATTCTAGGAATGTTGATTTTTTTTTCACACAGAAAAAAAACAGATCCTCTGTTATTCTATTAGAATCAAGTGTTCTTTCCATATCACAAAACGATCTATATGATCTATAGATCGCTAGTGTTCCTCAGAGTCTAGATAGTTGTACTATACTATATGCAATTTTCATACAAAATTGCTATTATCATCTGTCAGTTGCTTACATATAAAAAACTTTTCATCAAAAAGGAAACTATAATCTTCCTTCTAGTGTCTAGTTACATTGTAATGTAACATTTAGATGATCAAAAAGTGATCTGTATTTACAACATTTTCTTTGAAGATCTCCTCATAATAAAACCAACCCAGGGGGCTATCCAAAGATTTTTTGGAGAGTTGATCTGCCATTGTATTGAATTATCTATGTATATGCATGAAGTGAATATCTTCAAAACCTTCCTTTAAGCATCGTATCTATTTTTTCCAGTTGTGTAGGTAGATCAGGTTTAGATTTGACAGTCATTAATCCAGTCAATAGTCACTTTGGAGTCACCAGCAACAATCAAATTTCTTATGGACAGTCTCTGTGCAAGGAAAAGAAGAACCCAAAGACCCAAAATTTATGTCTTCATATTATTACCTTTACCTCTTGCAAAGTGTGCTTTGTAACTATGATCAAAACTTGATTTTATAAAAATTCCAACACCACAGTTGTTATTTACAACAACACCATCAAAGAAACCTATTGGTTTTTCATCAAAATAGACTGGGTTGAGGATGAAATCAATTTTGTTCACTTCTTGTGTTCCTTTAAGTTCTTTAATATCAAGTAGAATCCTAGTAATTGTTCGAGAGTCCTCTCTTTTCCAATTCTCAAATAGAATTTTGTTCCTATACTTCCAGATTTTCCTACTAACCAGAAAGGGGATATATCTCATCCTTGGGTAGATTGTAAACCAATGTAGTAGATTTCCTTCCAGATTAGAATGTTTCCAAGCATCTGAAAACTTCAGAGTGTATAAAATTTATTTCCATATGTATTGTGTGTATTCACAATGAATGAACAGGTGATCAATTGGCTCATCATCCTTGAGACAAAGACTACAAACAACAGGTCCAATGCCTCCCCTTTTTTCTAAAATTTGCACCAGTAAGGATACAATCCTTCAAGCATAACCACATGAAACAAATAATTTTTCTCTGTATATTAACTCTCCAAATAGCTTTATACCACCAACAATAAACCTCATTATGTGAATTACTAGCAATGCATTGATATGCTAGATTTGCAGTAACTGTTCCAAAAGCCTTGTTACATGACCAAACAATTTTGTCATTTGAGCTATTTAGAGAAATTCCGCTGCTCTTCAAATTTGCTATGTAGATGTTCCATTCATCTAACAGAGCTCCTGATAAACCTAGCTGGTTGGCACTTATCCAAATTGCAGAAGTGTTGTTTGTGCTTGTT
Organism: Picea engelmannii; assembly: GCA_009831015.1. NCBI lineage: Eukaryota > Viridiplantae > Streptophyta > Pinopsida > Pinales > Pinaceae > Picea > Picea engelmannii. The sequence goes on along the minus strand of ML781116.1, from coordinate 35,877 downwards.
AAGGTTGCTTGTGCAATGGAAAAAATACAATGATTATTGAGGAACTAAATTAAGGGTGTTGAAAGTTTGTAGGATGAATAATCTCCTATAAAATGATCCTTACCAATTATAACTTGATTACCACTCCCTATTTGCCAAGCTAGCCATTGTTTAATGACATGAAAAGAGCACATAAAAGTTTTCCAAATTATAGAGGCATTAGGGAACTTGAAGTTTCCTTTTCAAATTCAAGAAGTCAAGTCGACTCCTTTTAAGTATTTTCCTTTGAGAATTTGGCTCCATAGACTATTTCCAAATATCCCTCTCCAACAAGATTTAACAGCTAATGACTTGACAATACAGAAAATGTTCCTAATACCCCAACCACCAAATTCTTTAGGAATGGCAATGTTTTGCCATTTGGATAAATGAAATCTTGTTGTTTTGTTTGCTCCTCTCCATAAAATTTTTGCCATAAGTTGTTGAATTTTGTGTAATGTAGAGGCGAGAACCTTTGCTAAACTGAGCCAATATACATGAATACTTTGGAGCACAACTTTCACTAAAACCAATATTCCTCCAAAAGAGAGCCACCGAAATGTCCAGTTACTAATTCTCTTTGCAATCTTCTCACTCGACCAATTCCAATCCACAACTCTGTATCCATTAGGTTTTAAAAAGAAACCTAAATATTTCATACCTTCCTCAAGATTTATGAACTGTATGTTGAAATCTGAGGAAATTCTTTGTTTAATATTGGGATTGATGTTTTGTGCTAAGAAAATTGATTTATTACAGTTTACCTCCATGCCTGAAGTTGTCCAAAAAAACGATAATATGGATTTGAATTCCAGCTAGTCCTTATAATTCTCATCACCATGGATTAAGAAATCATCTATGAATAGAAGATGTGACACAAATTTTGAGATGGAAACTTTAAGCCCATGGAAAGATCCTTCAGCAACAACTTTCCTCATTAATCTGCTAAGGCATTCTACAACCAAAAGAAATAACAATGGAGATAGGGGACAACCCTATCGTAATCCGCGAAAACTTTTGAAGAATTCTGTGGAGGAACCATTAGTTAAAACCGTCGTATTAACAGAGGTAATGCAGGCCATGATCCATTGGGAATCTCCCAATTTAATCCAATCCGTGTTAACATTAACCTGAGGAATTTCCATCTTACCTTGTCGTAATCTTTTTTTAGATCCAGCTTGAGAATAATGGCACTTAGATTCTTTGTCTTAGCATATTGTAAGCACTCTTGTGCTATGCCAACAACATCGAAGATTAGTTGGTCCTTTAAGAAGCCAAACTGTTCATGAGATATACAAACTGCTAAATTTGTTTTAATCCTTGTGGAAATAATTTTTTAAATGACTTTGTAAACAAAATTACAAAGTGCAATTGGCTTGAAATCATGAAAATTCCCTGGTTTATTAACTTTGGGAATAAGTGCAAAGAAAGTGGCATTAAGTGAGCTCGAAATAAAACCATAAATTCTGGATTCTTCAACAACCTTGTGCAGATCTTCCCCCAAGACTTCGAAAAAGGACTGAAAAAAGTTCTTGAGTCCAGCCATCAGATCCTAGACTTTTGTCTTTTGGCATCTTGAAAACAATGTCTTTAACTTCATCAATCGAAACTGCTTTTACAATCTCAACACAATCTTAATCATTGAAGAATTTTGGCATGTGTGCTAGTACCTCGATCTGGCTATGAAAATCTTCAGTTTCAATGGGACTGAATTGGGATTTGAAGTGCTTGAAATCTATCTATTTGATTTTTTATTCAAATGAATGTAGGATTCCCGATTCATCTTCAATATCCCAAATTGTATTCTGTGATCTCCTCATAGTGGCGTATTTGTGGAAACATTTAGTGTTTTATCTCCACTCCTGAGCCAAATAGCTTTACTTCTGAGTCACCAAGTATCTTCTTCCACCGCGAGAATCTTATCATTTTCCTGTTTCAGAACTTTAAGAAGGTCTAGATCATCTTGTTGAAAGACCTGTGACAGATTGTTGTCAAATAAATCTGCCATCCTAGATTCAATAAGGAGTAGATCAGATTGTAACTGACCTTTATTTTCCCTCTGCCAAAGGATCATCGCTTTTTTTAATTGCTTTAATTTTGAACACAGAAGTTGTATACTGGAGGATTTCGACCAGCTACTCATAGAAATCCACGTTTGTTTAATGAGAGAAGCAAAATCATGATCCTTTATCCAGGTGGAACTGAATTTGAAAGGTGACGTATTTTTTTGAGAGAAAGTATCCAGTTGAAGGCAGATCGGATTATGATCAGATATGGTAGAGTTAATTACCCAAAATCTAATCTTATTGTTGCTGTTGAAAAAAGAGTTGTCAAGGAGGAAGTGATCCAGTCTCTTTGAAATACTAGCGGATCCTGCTCTTCCATTCCGCTAAGTAGTAGAAAATTTAATAAGATGGACGTCCACTAGACCAGAGGAATGAATGCGATTTGTGAAGAAATCTAAAAGAGGGTCTAATCTAGCCGTAGCTCCCCAAACGTCCCTCGACGAAATTGTAAAATTGAGATCTCCACCTACAATCAAGCCTTCTTCATTCAAGAAACCAGACTGAAGAATGGGAAGCCATAAGAGTTCCCTGTCCTTATAGGGTGCATAGCAATTGATGAGTTTAACTTTAACTGTTGAAAATTTAGTCCTTCCTTCCAAATATATACCAAAGGAGTTTAACTTTAAAGGGCAATCACAGAGCTAGGAAAGTTGTCCAGAGGAGATTTTGTAGGGTCAGTGAGGGGAGGGATAGCAGGGTCAAAAGCGTTAGAGCAACGTGCACCCAAGACAGGGTTGTTTTCAAGCAAAAAGGGGTCACTATTATCAGTAGTAGTTTCTATAGGTCCAAAACAGAAAGAGGCGCAACATCCAAGGGGACTTCATTAGGAGGGAGGGGAGATTGTTTAACAATAGAAATGTCAAGATCATTACCACTGGGTTGTCGATCAAGCTTATCAAACGACTTATCCAGATTCTTCAAAAGAAGGTCCCAGAAATTACCAAAGATATCTAAAACCCACTTTTCGTGACAAAGCAGGTAATCAATTCCATCCAGAGAAAGCTTGTTGAAAAAGGAGGGGAAAAACAAGTGCATCTTACCTAGAAAAGAGCCACAGTCGAAAGGGCCAGCACTAGAAGCTTCAGAAGCTACAAAATATGTCGGAGAAGGCTTGAGGCTTTGAGATTGCATCCTGGAATTCAGACAAGTAGACTTAAGGTGACCTGCTTGCCAACAAGAATGACACCGAAATGGTTCCTTCCAAAAGTCGACAACTTGAATGAAGTGGGCATCTCCGATAGTGACATCAATAGAATCAAGAAGACCTCTGTCCAAGTCTAGTTCCACTAGGATCCACACTAACCTCTTGTTATGATTACAGAGCAACGATTCATCAAAGAAAAAAAAATTACCAACAGAGTTTGCTAAAGCCTCGAAAATCTGAATGGACCAGAACTCTAAAGGAAAATCCAGAAGAAGCATCCAAAAGCTTCTTTTCGAGGAGTTCTCCAGAAATGGAATGAAACCCAAAAACCACCTCTTCAGCATTAGGACACCTTTACCAAAAATCCATGGTGAGCCCAATGCGCAGTAAATCACTTTCAGACAGAAAGTGGAAAACCATCCAGTGGTTTGAAAGTAGACTGAATCTAGGGCAGTACCCTAGAATGGGATTCGAGTATGATAAAATCCACTTGGACAGTTGGGGAAAATTCATCTTAGCATAAAAAAACTTACCAACAAGCGCCTTCTCCGAGAGCCCTAACACTCTATCCATAGATAAATCCCAACCAAGAATACAACTAGGCTTGTCTTCACGAGTCTTCCAACATTTCTTCTTTCGATTATGACGGGCCAAATCACCCACAGAACAATTTTGTCTGACGCTTTTACAGGGAGATCGAGAGGACTATGTAGCAGGAATCGGAAAAGAGGGAACAATGCAAGGAAAGGAAATGGGAGGATGAATGGCAACGTTCATGATGGGAAAGGGATTATGGTGTTGGACTACCGAGGAGATCGCGACAGGTACGTGAAGTAAGACATGAGGGATATAAGCGACAGCAATGGAATGCACCTGTCGAATAGAAGGTTGGGAAGTTAACATTGGCTTAAAAGCATTGACAACACCAAGACTAGGATGACAGGATGGTGGGTCAGTCGTCACTGCAGACGAGAAAAAGGGTTGCGATGGAACCACCACCTGTCGTTCGCAGTCATACAAAAAATTGTATGTCTCATCAACAATAAAGAGGCCATGCTTATCCCATAAGGCATCCTCGTCAGCCCAGGTAAGATCAATATTAGTGGCCATTAAACCAAGAACATTTCCTCCTCTCCACGCAGTCTAGAACCACTACATCGCAGGGAAGACAAGAATGTTGATTTTATTCTTTAGATAGACATACTTTTGATTTTCTAGATTAAGGTTGATAACCTCCTTATACTATCTTAATTTCGTCTCATCCTCATCTTAATTTCCTGATCCTCATCTTAATTTCCTCTTATCCTCTAATTCTTTACCGCATCCTAATTTCTCCTTATAGTAATTATTTTGTAAAGTGATCCCTTCCTTTATTCCCACTTTGTTTAGCTGTTGTTCCTTTTGGAAAATCTAAAAAAAATCAATCTCTTCCCTAGGTTTGATGATTTGTTATTGCTCTTTTCATCTTGCCAAGTTTGTCTCATCTTTAGTTGGACACCTCTCCATGTAGACTCAATGCTTCATGTTCATCCATTATTGAAGGTTCGAATGGCTTCGGTTTCTCTTCATTTATCAGAGTACATTTGCACATAGGGTTGCAACAACAATTGAAAAGTGTCCATATAGAGTGATCTCCAATACACTTGAGAGCCTTTATCAAAATGGAGTTTAAGTGACGTGCAACATCCCTCCCGCTGTTAGCTTTTCAAAGTGTGCAAATTCACCGGTTGCCTAAATTGTCAGAGAAAGATGGCACAAACTTACATCAAATTATATATAGTTTAAAATTCAATTAAAATTTCTTTAAATGCTTTCAACTTAAATACCGCTTATCCCTTTTCAACATATATATTTATTAATAAAAATTAAATATATTATATATCTTTTAACCAAAGATTCAGTTTGATAAGCTATGAACATAAGATGGCACAAACCTACATCAAATTATATATAGTTTAAAATTCAATTAAAATTTCTTTAAATGCTTTCAACTTAAATACTGCTTATCCCTTTTCAACATATATATTTATTAATAAAAATTAAATATATTATATATCTTTTAACCAAAGATTGAGTTTGATAAGCTATGAACACACACACACACACACACACACACACACACACACACACACACACACATATATATCATTTTTCTCACTGTATTAACTAATACTTATCCTACTAACTTTTGTTGTACTAAGAGTAGCTAGGTTCTTTATAGCTCAGTATGGAGGAGATGTTGTCACGTTAACGTTATGTTAGATTTTACATTAAACATTAAGAAAAAATAAGTT
>ML781116.1:7816-18785 GCA_009831015.1 Picea engelmannii | reverse complement strand
TGACGTTTTTCCTCTTGCAAATTGTGCTTCCTTCAGGTTGGCTCTGATACCATGTTAATGTTTATGCCATTATTATAGTTCTTTGCATTTCAATAGATAAGAGAATCATAAGAACAAGATCACTGAGAAATACACATTCACAAAAGACACGACATTTATCCTGGGAAACCCTCTAGGAGAAGAAAACCCAGCAAAACCTTCCTTATCATAAATAGCTTATACAATGTTCAAGAGATAACTCAAACCAATACAGATAGTCTTCCCCAAGAGATGCGCCACTCTTCTTCTCCTCTCTCTAACTGGTAATTGCAGCTTGCCTCATAAGATATTGAGCAACTGAGTTGTGTGTTTAAACTGAGGCGCTAGCCTCCTATATATACAAGACTGGCACGTGTGAAAGGGTTTCACTGGTAGGGCCGACCTCTCACTCTGGGTGGGTAAAACCACCTTTAATTAATTCTGGGTCTTCAATAATAACTGCTGGGGCCGACTTCTTATTCTGCCTATTACAATTGTCCAATGACCAATCTGCAAAAGGGGATTTGGTCCTAATACAATTACCGACATGATTAATCCACAATGGGGATTAATCCTAATAATAAAATAACAATAATAATAACAATTCTCTTTGCAGTTACATTATTTCAACATGGTTAACATGGGGAGTGGTCTAGGGCAGTCTCTCTTCTTGAGGGTTACTCAAGAAGACTAGCTCGCCTTGCCAAACAATGATTTCTCATTGTGGTTAACATGAGGAATGGTCCGTTTTGGAGGTTGATGCATGACAGTCTTTTCCTCTTGTGGTTAACAAAGGAAATGGTCTGGACAGTCATTCCTTAGGGTTTATACATTCTCTCCAAGGTACACTTTGATTAGTGTAGGATCAATGGCCCAGGGTGGGGAATGGTCCAGGCTCAGTAATTAGGGACAGGAATTCCTTAGGGTTTATACATTCTCTCCAGGGTGCACTTTGATTAGTGTAGGAAGAATGGTCCAGGATGGGGAATGGTCCAGGTTCAGAAGACATGACAATTATTCTTCATTGCTTGAGAAGAATAGTCCAGATATCTCATTGTTCTACTATGAGGGCATATATTCTTTCAAATCTCACAGATGTGAGTGAAAGATTGGCCCAGATGATTCAGTTTATATCATAACATTGTTTCTGTGCAGGTTGGTATTAGATGATTGTTATGAAGACTATATGATAGTAGATGTATACTACTGTGGTGGATGTGTTCCATTATTCGTGACTATATGTTGTTGATCAAGTACTTGTGTGTTACTTGGTGTGGTAGTGTACTAGTGGATTGTAGTTATGTACTACTATGGATAGACACAGTTGTGTTCTATTTTGTTCTGATTGCCTTGAAGACTATCAACAACTTATTGGAAATAATTATTAGCCATATGAATGATGAACAAAGATTTTCCAGACAGAAAATGGTTTAGAACATTGACTCTTCTAGATTAGAAGAATGGCTCTTGTATCACTTTATGGAGTGAGAATCATGTCTGATTACTCAGATAGAGTATGGTTTCGAGAGATGATGCAGTTGATGATGATGATGGTGCTCATGATCTAGTCATGATCTAGTCTATATAACTATGTTGATGCTACCAGGTGAACGGTATGTTTTGTGCTCAAGACCATTACCTGTAATACCTCCCTAGCTAGGAGGGAGTGTTGATATTATGGTAGCTGCGGGAGGTATTTACCTTCACGTGTAAACCTGACAAGGATAAAATACTTCGAGAAGCAAGAAGAAACCCTAATGAGTTGGTGAATAACCCTAGAAGACTTGTCGGCTCAAGAAGATAATTTACATTAGGTTATTAGCCTCCAAGAGAAGAAGTCGGCCAGAAATAATAATATATACTGAACAGAAAGATACCCAGAATGAGAAGTTGGCCTAGGTAGTTAGCCAGAATTAGTATAAATACAGGAGGCCAGTTCTCATTCTGGCAGGCAGTCTCAGAATTGCAGTGCCCAGTCTTGTGCTCACTGTAGTGCCCAGTCTTGTGCACACTGTAGTGCCCAATCTTGTGCACACTGTAGTGCCCAGTCTTGTGCGCAGGTTTGAGAAGACCTACCATTGCAGTTGCTGCAACTAGCAGATCACGTTTGGCTTCGACTATCTCTTGGCTAGGGTTTGGACTATCTGATCAACTCTTGTTGGTACGCTATCATTGGGGAAAGGTGCGCTACCCTTTGTTTGGCTATCTAGCCTAGGGTTTGCTTCCGGAATGATTCTCTATCAAGGTTAAGGTGCTCGGAGGGTGACTTCAGCCTATGGTTGGGTGACAAGGGTATTGTCAATGGTAAAATGAGCACACACCTTTCATATTCTAACACGTCTAAGGTGCACTACACGAGGTTGTGACATAGAGTTTTGGTGTGATAGATATGTTGATAAGTGTCTTGGTGAGGTGAGTCGAGTCGTTTGACTTTGCCAAGTTGTAAACTGAGCCAGTAGTGCTCATTTTGTAATTGTTCTACACTAACAAAGACTTAGCCAGGTGTTAGGCATGGTTTGTGTCGCCCGCACTATATCTATGCTTCTCTTGTTTGTTTCGTTGTTGTTCTCTTGGCTTCTCATGTTCATGGATGTATGCTTAAATATGACTAAGTGTTAAGATGTTAAAAAATGTCTAAGTATACAAGAGTTGCACTAGAGTAGGAGTGTGACTCGTCGATAGCCTATAACGGAGTATGGGTATGCTCTAGGTGAAGAGGTATAGTACAGATGAGGTATCATTGGTGTTTCCAAGTAGACAAGTAAGAAACATCGTAGTCTCGCAATCCCTCAAGAGGTGTACGATCATATGGCACACGGTGGGGACATGACAGATGATATCAGAACTTGAAGCATGCTCTACTTTTGTTTTGGTGATAGTGGATAGGGCGCAACATGAAGGAAATTCGTTGTGAAGGTAGTTTAGTGGGAACGTTTGCAAACTTGGTGAACGGTTCGATGCAACAAACTTGTTCATCATAGATTCTGCATCAGACTTACGATAGAGGTTTGGTTGACCTTGCAGTGGAGAGGTTGGTTTGGGCGCACACCTTGTATAGACCAAGAGCAGAGTTTGTGGTGAGACGAAGCACTTGGACATGGTGGGTGATCGCATAACTCATCACAGAACTTGTCACAGACTTGATCATAGAGGCAAACATGGTTGGTTTGATTCGTGATAAAAGTCGGTGCCGAAATTGTTGTGCGCACCTTGGAGAGACCAGTCGCAGAGTTCGTTGGGTGAACCAAGCACTTGGGCAAGGAAGATGAATGCAGAATCTATTGCACGACTTGTCATAGATATAGTCGTAGAAGTGATCATGGAAGAGAAATGCAGAGGGTGATCGTTGAAGTGATTGGAAAGGGGAGTAGTTTTGGGTTGCAACAAGGTGAAACACTTGGGTGCCTTGGACGACTTGGGGAAACCTAGAGTAGCTCTGCAACATGAAGTTGGTTGGGAAAATTTCCATCATGATGTCTTCATGACAAGCATTGTCAAGAACGGTGGTTAAGTTGAGCCGGGTTGTTGGACGATCGAAACCTTCGAACAAGGTGCTTCGTAGAGTTACAACAATCAATTAGTAGCAGTATGACTTGACAATCAGGTGGTGAGTTCATGATGCCTTGAAGCAGAATCAATCGAGGTGCGGATATACCAAGACATTGGAGATGAGTTCAGTCGATTGCATGCAAAGTTTGGGATAGATGGATTATGAAGTGGATTGATGGAATTAGCCTTGTATTGCAGTGAAGGTCTTGTAGATTTGTGGAGCTGGAGATGGTGATTGAGGAGGGTTCATGCAAAGAGTCAATTGCTTGGGAGTTCAAGACCAAGACAACAAACTTATAATAGGGTTGCAACGAAGGATGTCGTTGAGAAAGGTATGGTTGGTTTTGAGTTCTTGCATTTCCTAAGTGTTGTAGTGATTTCTTTGAAGGGAAGACATATGACTTGGTGGTTCAAGTGCATTCTGTTTCTGTGGTGAGAAACGACAAACTCGAGGGTGACTCAAGTGATGCAGATTTGAAGAAGTCTTGTAGCATCATGGGATGCCTTGGTTGGGCGAGGATGCAGAGAGATTGGGATGACCTGCTTGGACGAGTCCTATGGTGGAATTAGGAAGATTTGGATGCATTCGTGGAGGTGGCTTGAGGAAGCTTCCTAACTCTTGATGAAGCATGTTGGACAAATCACTGCGGTGAAGTGGGCAATGAAGTATGTTCATGCTTAGTTGAGAGGATGGATGAGGCACCCTAGTGTTTGTTGCCTTATCCAAGTTCGTTGGGTCATCCGATGACTTGACAGTCGCGACGATAGTGCCAGAGTTTGAATGCTTTCAGGTGGTGCAAGGAAGTTTCGTTCTAAGAGATGGATGGAGTCAGCAAATAAGTTGACCAAGAATTGTTGATAGTCAACATGAACGAGAAAGATGTAGACCAAGTGATTTGGGTGGTGTTCGCTTGTATTTTGTATGCGACATTGGATGAGGCAGAGTGCACCTTGGTGACTTGCATATGTTTGTGCGACAACTCAGAGATATGGGAGGGTCGTTGGTTGGAGTTGGTAGAAGTATTGGTGCGAACGTGCCCAAGGCATGGAAGATCTTTGAGGTGACTCATTCTACTTGGAGCACTTTGGATAGTTCATTGGGACATTTGAGGAGTGAGGGCGTGTTGGCCACACTCATCGTAGATGTTGAGTTGTGTTGAGATGACTTGACGAAAGGAATTAAGTTGAGGACTTGCCTTCATTTGGAGGATTGCACAGAAACACAGATTGCAACATGAGGAGAGTACTTGGACATGGAAACTCCTCTTTCTTTGGGCAACATGATTGAGGGTGAAGCCTAACCATTCCAAGGCATAAAGAGGTTGACATAATATCATGGTTGGGTGACAGAGTGGCGAGGAAAAGGGCAGTCTGGATGTGCAGTTCTTGAGGAAGATCAACTAACTATACCATAGGGTGGATAGTGGAGTCAAGTTGTCACAAATGCCTTTTCTTTGGGGTGACTTCATAGTGTAAAAGGTGAGGGGAGACCTTGCCTTGGTATGAGATAGTTGCACGAATGGTCAAATTGCAGAAGGAAGTCGGAGTACGAATGCACTAGTAGGTTCAAAGTGAAACACTTAGACATTGTTGAGGATCTCTTTATCGAAGATCGGGCGGTAGAAACAACAAAACTAATACTGAGCATCCCGACGAGGCAGTGGCATCTTATACATTGCAAATATAGTTGGGGATGAGACTTGTTTCCATCATAGTGGACAGTTTGGTCACACACAAATTTGGGCAGAGGGCAGTGTGGATGATTGCATTACAAGTTAGAAACTTGGGGTTTCCACTTTGCAAGGAAGCTTGAGGTTTCCACTTTGATATAATTTTGGGGTTTCCAATTGGCACAAAATTTGGGGTCTCCAACAGACTTAGTTGCAGCAAAGTCAAGAGTTTTGGAAGAGACTTGGAAATTGTAGATTTTATGGATATTTCTAAGGACGAAAACAAAATGAGGCGGGGGAGGATGTAAGGCTTGTGGCACAAAGCCCGGGCATGTGCACTTCCACTATAGACCAAAATGGAGGAAATTGGGCAAGCATGACACTTGGTGCGAATTAGGAGACATAAGTCTTCATATAAAGGAGAGTTGGGGTTCCTTGGGCACACGACATGCGAAGGGACGACTCCACCCAAGGTGCCTTGCATCATAAGTCAAGCAATAGATGGTTTGATGAAGGGTTGAGGGCATGACTTAGGTGTTGCATCAATGAAGAGAAACTGACTAAGGCATGGGGGATGCACTTAGGAGAATCGTCTCGACTCACCTAAGGGGTGGGACACACCCAAGAGACATGACGTTTCACACAAGTGACCATTGGATTCCATATAAGAGAAAGGGCACACAACCAAGGAAGAAAACTTGGTAGAACATGGAAGAGAGCAAGAGAGCTCTGGGGTTTTGAGGCCAACGAAGAGGGAGAGCTCTCTCAAGGAGACAAATTTCTCCACATGGGAGGACTTGTGTTGCCTTCAAGTATATTCAGTGGACATAGTTTGATGAATCTCTCTTGGGTCGATTTTGGGGAAGTCTAGAAACACAGGTTTGTTGGAGGCATGTGTGAGGCATAACTGAAATCTATGAAGTCTGCAGAAACAAAGAGACAACAAGTATGTGGTTGAGGGCATATAAGAGGTGCACTATAGGATCTTGTAGAGATGGTTGCGACATAGAGTCTTGGTGTGAGGGATTTGTTCATGAGTGTCTTTGTGAGGTGAGGCGAGTTGTTTGACTCTGCCAAGTTGTAAACTAAGCTGGTAGTGCTCATGTTGTAATTGTTCTTCAATAACAAAGACTTAGTCAGATGTTAGGCATAGTTTGTGCCTCCCACACTATATCTATGTTTATCTTGTTTGTTATGTTGTCTTTCTCTTGGCTTCTCATGTTCATGGATGCATGCTTAAATATGACTAAGTGTTAAGATGTTAACAAAGGTCTAAGTATACAAGAATTGAACTAGAGTAGGAGGGGAAAATTTAGTGACGGAACGAACGAAGAGCACAATGAAGAAACAATCATTTGGGCGAATGAAGATGTTTGGGTGTGAGCAGGACCACCTTGGGCACATGATGGTGATGTGCGATACCAAGCGGGAAAACAACTTACTTTCCTTAGAACGATCGATGGAGACCTGGGTTGCGTTTGGGAAAGAGCAAGGCAACTTGAGAGCATATCCAAGGAGTGGACCCATATGCCCTCGACAACATGGGCATTCCAGAGAGGTTGGAAGACCCCATTGACACACTCACATGTAGTCATGATGATTGGCATGTGAGAATGAACAAGGCAATGGGTGCATGCCCAAGGATGGGGTGCGCCAGTCCAAGAGACATGATGATTTATGTGCACACCGAGTCCACTAGGGGGGCACTGTGAGTCGTTTGAGTGTGGGTTCACGAAGAGGTGCGACACACCTAAGAGACTTGATGTTTCACACATGTGACCCTTAGGGTTCCTATAAGAGAAAGGGCACACAACCAAAAGAATATTAGAAAGAGATTTGGAGAATAAGTTTGAGGCAATGAACTAAGGCAAAGTTTCCAAGGTGGAAGACAAGTAGCCAAGAGTGGTACACTCTAAGAGGTTTTGGGGAAGTTTGGAAACATAGGTCTGTTGGAGGCATGTGCGAGACAAAACCAAAATCCGTGTTAGCTTGGTGTTTGGCACAATTTCTATCGCCTACACTATTTCTGTGTTTGGCACAGTTTCTGTCGCCTACACTATTTCTGTGTTTGTCTTCGTTTTTTCTACAGTTGTTCTCTTGGTTTCTCATGTTCATGGATGTATGCTTATATATATGACTAAGTGTTAAACTATTAACAATTGTATAAGTATACAATATTTGTAGTAGAGTAGGAGTGTGACTCGTTGGTAGCCTAGAACAGAGTATGGGTATGCTCTAGGTGAAGAAGCATAGTCTGGACAAAGTATTCTTAGTGTGCCAAGAAACCAAGTAAGAACCGTCGTGGTGTCACACGCCCTCAAGAGCTGAACGATCACAAGATCTGATCATGTGTCTTGTGGGGTCGTGACAACACTGAATTCAAGAATGGTCTCACCGTTCATATACATACTTTGGCTTAATGTTGTAATTCTCTCCAATGGAACCATTCAACCTATGACACCATTTTTAGACTAATCACATAAACACAATGTGTGTGTGTGTGTGTGTGTGTGTGTGGAAATGTTTGACCTACACCACTACTAGATCAATCATATAAACGCAATATAACCTGGCAATAAAATGATTTCTTTTTACAAATCCATTGTTAAATCCCTTGCAACTATGCAATATATAGTATTAGTTCAAATGAAATTATTGTGGCTATAGTGCGACTACTAGTTCAATGCATTGCACAATTGTAGATTTAAAGAAAATAGTTGGCTAACAATTATACTAAGATGTCTTCAAAAAACCCAATTGACTGACTAGCACGACTTTTAGATTCAACGCATACTATGAAATCTCAGATGAATGTTTTAAGGCAATATTTATATTGTGTTGATTCCAATAGAACCAATCAACTCACCATATAATTATTTGTTTCAATGCATTTATCTATGGGTTTCAATTTTACAAATATATGGTGCCAATTCCATATGAAACTCTACTAAACAATTATACTAACATTAGGAAATTAAATTCTATAATCAATTACTCATAAATGTGTTCAACGTATACGTCGTAGTTTATAGTTTGGGGAAAAGAGTCTATATGACTCTCCTCTATACTACATAAATAAATGGAGATCTACATATTGTACAAATAATCTATAGGTCTGATTTTTTTTTACTCATTTGGCACATTATATTTCCATCACACCATATATTATGAGTTTTTCAATATGTAGAATGAGTATATTCTACTCACACAAATGAAATATTCGGTTCACTTCTTTAATAAAATAATTATTTTTATAATTTTCTCAATTTAACTATTTGAAAGTAATATATATATATATATATATATATATTTTTTCCTTCCAAGTTACAAAAGGAAAAGAACAATTGCTTCCCCTCATTTTGAGGATGGTACCCAGATTAAACCCTAGAATATTTAAGGCACAAGGTTGTTCAACAATAAGGCATGAAGCCATTACAACAATATATTCATTATGAGCTCAACATGTCACTTGAAGGATTTCAACCTAGGTGGAGAGGATAACAATGATCCAAAATGGATCCAGGAAGGCCTAAAAATCAAAGTTCTGGGAATAAGGCGAAACTAGCGCCATTGCATCCATCTCGTCACGCTGATTCCGACCATATAATTGTTTCCTCAAACGGACACCATATGCAAAATTTATCGCGTTCTGATCAAATTCCCAAACATGCAAAACGTCAATTGGTCAAAGTCAACGTTGACGTCGGCAGTACGACAGGTGATGTCAGCATGATGTCATCATGCTGACATGGCATCACCAGGAGGTGACACGTGTCATTCAGATTCAACATTTTTGGGCTGAGTTGGCACTTGTATAGATTTGACATGTGGCACTGTACAGATGCCACGTAGCAGTCCGTACATGACGTGGCCCAATGACAAGCTGACACATGGAAGTACGGCCGACATCTGGGCTGCACGGATGTCGACATGGAAGGGTTACTGTGTAGTACGGACGTGATGTGGCACAACACGTGGTTGTACGATAAATGACGTGGCATGTGACAGGGTTGTACGGAAGCTGGTGTGGCAGCTGATTGGGTTATACGACAGTGACGTGGCAGGCTGACTGGATGCTAACTATGCCATTGACTGGGTTGTACAGACCAATCACAAGGTGACACATGGCCCAATCAGAGGGCACCACGTGGCACCTAGGATTTTGCCTATGTCAGCTAAAAAGTTTGTTATAACGTCCCGGGGATTCGAACCTGTGACCTCCGTAGGGCGCTAGCATCTTCATGAAAGAGGGCAGACTGTTCGAGCTAGTTTGGAGCTTGTTTAAACAAGCCAACAAGCATGGTTAAAAGGTCAACGTGTGGTGCGATTAGGGGATAAGCCCCGGTCGGCAGGGACCAACCCCGACCGACCAAGGGCTAGAGACCAGGGCTTAACTGAATGCGCACGAGGAGATTTGGGGTTGGCCAGATGGGTTGTAGCCACAGGATCAGGAGACTATTCTGAAGGGGCCAGTGTGCCAGCACTAGCCCTCAGCCACATGGTAGGGCACATATGACCAGGGGCCCGAAATTCAGGGGTTGCGCCCAAGTATTGCCCATTTTTGGGTTTTTAAACTATATTGTATGATTTTATTTGATTTTAAGCCAATTTTTGGGAGTTTTTGTCCATTATTGGAGGATCTGGAGCCCTTTTCGAGGCCATATCTTGGGAGGAAGTTGGGAGGATGTTACCAACTTCATGTCTATATAAACCAAAGGTTCTTGGTAGCCTAGAGAGGTTCAGAGAAGGTGAAATGCTAAGGAATTTGACAGTCAAAGCCATTTTTATGCTGGGAAGCAATTGAGGAGAGGAACTTTGCGGGCCAATTCTGGGAGCTTCACTCAACCCTTTTCAGTGCCGTCAATTGTGTTGGATTCTTGAGATCTAGCAGAACACAACAATACCAGTTTGTAATCCATTTGACACCTTTCTGATGTATGTTTGAAGATTTGAAGAGAAATAAGAAAGCCTCACCCACTAAGACAAAGGCCCGAAGACGTAGGCAAATATTGTCGAACTCTGTCAACAACTTTGTTGTTATGGTTTGTTGATTATTTGTGCTTACTTTCAGATCTGCATTCTCATTATGGCTGCCATGTTATATCATTAATTTCTTCCTCTTTCTTCAATTCCTAAATAGTCAATGAACTCATGCTTTAAAAACTTAACCATAGTCTTTAAAGGATCATTTTGGATCAAGTGGCATCAGAGTAGATTGATGGTTTGTTTTTGAGTTTGCATGATTACCAGGGAAAAGATGAATCATGGTGAAGGTGAAGAGAATCCTGACATTGAATTGAGAAAGAGAACTTCTCAAACTGAGAAGATGGCATCAGAAGAGGGACTTTCTCATAACGAGATATAGTTTCAAAATACCTTCTTCGCCATGTCAGAGATGGTAAAGGTTTTATATGATGATTACTTGGAGCGGAAGAGACCGATTCTAGGTGAATATTCAAAAGCCAAAAGTGACGAAGGAGAGGATCCTCCTAAACCTCCTCCTTCCCAGTCAACTTCTTCTTCTTCAAGTACAAGTTCCAAATCCACCACAAGAAAACATTTCCATAAACATAAACATGATATGCCTTTACTTAAACTTGATGTGAAATTTGAATTACCCATGTATGATGGTGAAGTAAATGCAGAGAGGCTTGATAACTGGGTTAGACAAATGAAATTTTATTGCAGTGTGCAACAAATCAAGGATGAGGCAACTCAAATCAAGTTGGCAG